>MU223514.1:1083880-1110321 GCA_018584345.1 Thuja plicata | reverse complement strand
ATGAAGAAGTTACCAAAGAAGAGTTAACAATAAAAGGTAACTTAGATGATGATATAAATGATGAATCATGGTTAGACAACATTGTCAATGACACTATAGGAAAAGACCCTACAGTAGAAGTACAAAATGATGAAGACATAAATATTGCAAAGGGCAATACTGACGGACAGGATTCAACTATTGACACTGCAACATTCAATACACCAACAAACATGAATATATTAATAGATGCTATTGATATTCAATCAAGTCAGGATAAATCATCTAAAAAGGATGATGATATACCCAAGGATATGGGTATTGATGAAAACAAAGATGCATCCAACACTCAAAAGGATACAGATACAAAAATGAAGGATGCAACCGACAATCAACAAGAAATGTCAAATGATCAAAACAAAGATGTAGCTAACAAAACTGATGATACATTGATAAAGGTTGAAGAAAAAGATAAGAGTGAAGAAGTCAAGCAGGATGAAGGCACACAACAAAAATAAAATATATCTGTTGATACACCTAAGGCCAATGAGGAGACGTCTTCACAAAACCAGTCAGTAGAATCAGAATAGAAACAAAAGGATGCCTCATCTTCTCGACCCTCACCTACTAGGTCAACCCAATCTCAATGATTTAAAATGGTAATACATCAATTTGCCACCCAGCCAAAGAAGAAGAAGAAAACATTGAAGAAAGACATCTTGGCTATTACAATGGATGAAGCAATAGAAGTCCCAAACTGGGATATTACTACTTTGGATAGTGATAAACTTCAAGAGTTTGGAGTGATGTGCCAAAGGAAAGCCATTCAGAAGAAAATGATACAGGAACACAAGGAAACAATGGCACTTGACAAGGTGAGAGACATTCTCCAACAACTTGTTCCTGAGGTGAAACTTGAACCAAATGCTACAGTCAAGAAACAAATTGCTGTTCTTATCGACTCCATCACATATCAGAATATAGATGCAGAACAAGCAATGGAAGAACAAGCAGAGAAAAAGTATCAATACAAGTTAATTGATAAGATCAGCCAAGAAGTGGCAATGAACAAGGTAAAGTTCTTTGAACTAACTAATCAATTAGAGCTAATGATTGCTGAGGCAATTACCTTAGTTCAAAAGATGTGCACACTTGAAAATTTTACAAAATACAATAGTAACAAGTTAGTAGAAATATATTCTAATGTCACAACGAGTGCACAAAGCCTAACCTCAAATGCAGATAGTATCAAGGCACATCATGACAAGGTCATTGAGGCTAACAGGCTGAGGAAAGAAATATGGGATGCTGAAACACAACTACGAGGTGAGATTACTGAACTATAGGCACACATCTTGCCTAATCTTACTATTCTACAGAAGCATATTTCTAAAGCCAAAAACTTAATTGCAACCCTAGAGATGTCTGTAGTAGACAAAATCTATGATATACACATAAGGATATCACTTGAGAACATGGCTCTAGAAATGCTGAAGGATAAATGGCAAAAGATGATGGAGGAGATCAAGTCCTCAATTCCCACCTTTTTGACAAGATGTAGGTATCTTTGCCTTTATTTTGAAAAAAGGAGGAATAGAAAGGAAATGTATATTGTATGTATAGAAGGAACAAATATGTAAAGACAACTATGTACAATATATACAAAAAAAAGAAAGTACATAAGGAAATGTATATATACTTACACTTATCGACATATACATAGGGGGAGTCATTAAAATGACTAAGGAAGGAGTATACACAGGTGTAAATACTAATACATTCAGTATGTTGCACATATGATGTTTTTGATACTAATGTCAAAAGGGGAGATTGATGACATTTTTTTGCCATTAGTACACTTAGTGAAAAACATTGACAGAGATCATTGCTACAAGCATAATCAGTGGACTACAAGCATAACTAGTAGACAACAAGCATACCTGATAGATCAAAGTGTCATGAGAAAGTGTTAAGTATGGAATTGACTGACGAACACTGACAAGTGTTACCACTGATGAAGTAAATAGGACATCACTGACGGGTCAATGACATAACATAAAGATCACCAGCGATGACACAGTTTTGAGAACAAAATCAATGGAGCATAGAAAAGGCATACCTGATGAACAGTTCAAGAAAGGAACACTGATGACAAAGAAAACTGACAGACTGATAGAGCAGACCAACCATCAGAACCGACAGTCAGTTAGAGAACCCGCAAATAGTGGATCTGAGTTTTACATGTCAGATAAAGCATTGTAATTCTATTTATAGAGTTTTAATTTGTTTTAAATCATTACTTGAGGGTCAAGCAAGCATAATGTAAATGTTTTAAAGCATCTTAACATATCTAAAACATATCTAACTAAAGATCAAGGTCAAGTTGTAAACCTTGGATCTAGAGTTAACTTGCAAATGCGTGAATCAAGAATTGAGCTAAAATCTAGTATAAATAGATGTTCAATCAATTATGAATCATGAATTCATTATTGTTGATAGCCACGAAGAGCATCTAAGGAGAAGAAGGTAGAATTGATGCAAAGTTCAGAAACAGATCACACTAGTTATCAAGAACACACAGAGGCTACCGATGAGCAGACAAAGGTTTTATTCAATCATAGAAAGATGATTACTCATACAGAGGAAGCTTTATTGGATCTGTTATCAACAATTGGAGATTGCATACATCATCAGATCAAAGACTTATGTAGTTGCATTCTAACAAGTGCATCACATCTAAAATCCTTTTGTAGAAGGTGGACTTAACAGTTCTTTACAAATCTCTTAATAGAGTGCACACTTAATAGTGTTTCTAAAGCTTCAGACAAAGTAGATCTTAATAGGTCTCCACTGTAATACTCCTAACAGGGTAGGTCATCTGAAGTGACCAATTGTAAGCCTTAATCGGCCCCTTCTTATCTGCAGATAGTGAAGTCTTGTGGGTAACAATCCCCACCACATTTTTTACTTCCTAACAATAGTTTTCTGTGATATCATAACTTGTGTCATGTGTTATCTATTTTCATGAATGTTTCTTGTATGGTTACGTATTAAAGAAATTATGTTATGATTGCATATACATAAAGAAAGATGAATAGTTAGATAAGATAATTTACAAACTGATGACTAAGGGTTAATGGGAAAACCAAGAAAATTTTTAGAGGTACTGATTCACCCCTCCCCTCTCAGTACATCATTCCAATATAATTCAAACACTAAATGCAAAGATGAAGATACTGACACCGAATCTGATGAAGACATCGAGATGGTGTTTTTGGCAGTAAAAGATGATTCAGATGATGATGAAGAAAGGTATTTAGAAACTGAACTCATATCTAAAGTTAGTAAAAATGATGTCTGAATCATAGATAGTGGCTACACTCACCATATGACCGGTGACAAATAAAAGTTTGAGACTTTTGAATACTATAATGGTGGTTTAGTAAGAATGGGTAATGACAGACCTTGTCCAGTTGAAGGTAAAAGAACTATAATGTTGAATAACTTGATAAAATGTGAAAATGCTTATTGGGTGAAAGGATTGAATTATAATCTATTGAGTGTTTCTCAGTTGAATAAGTTAGGTCACAGAGTAGCATTTGAAATTAAGAAGGCAAAGATCTTCAATAAATCAGGAAGTTTGATTGGTACCGGTGAGTAGACAAAAGCTAACTTATTCTATCTGAATGATACTAACACCACTTGTTTAATGGCTAGAAATGAAGACATATGGTTGTGGTACAAAATATTGTGTCTTGTAAACTTTGAAAACATGATAAAGATAAGAAGAAAGAGAAATGTAAGAGGCTTACCAGCGATGATTAAGCTAGACGATATCATGTGCACAAATTTTCAAAAAGATAAGATGACAAAGTCTAGTTTCAAAAGAAAAACCCATACATCTGATGCCATTCTAGAATTAGTCCATACTGATCTATGTGGACCCATGAGGACAAAGAGTTACTATGGTGATAGATATTTTATTCTCTTTATTGATGATTACTCTAGAATGATGACATTAATGTTTCTAAAAGATAAATCTGAAGCATTTAAAATTTTTAAATGGTACAAAGCAATGGTAGAAAAATAAAGTGGTAAAGAATTGAAATGCTTAATATCAGATAGAGGAGGGGAATTTATTTCAGATGAATTGACTAACTTTTTTAATGATCATGAAATCAAAAGACAGGTCTCTACACCGAGAACACCACAAAAAAATGGAATTAATGAAAGAAGGAACAGATCTATTATTGATTGTGCAAGGACACTAATGATAGAAAAGGCATCACCCAAATTTTCTAGAGGGAATTTTTCAGTACTGTTGTTTACACATTGAACAAAGTAAAATTGAAGAAAGACACCAAGAAGACACCTTATGAGCTATGGTATGGTTACACACCCAATGTAAGTTACTTCAAAATTTTTGGTAGTCAATGTTATATCTTAAAAGATGATAGAAATAGAAAAATTGTCTCCAAGAGTGATGAAGGAATATTTCTAGGGTATTCCACCATGAGCAAGGCTTATAAATGTCTCAATAAAGCCTCTAAAAAAATTGTTGAAAGTGCAAATGTAAAGATAGATGAATTTGCAAAGAAGAATGAAAAGGAAAGCACAAAAGAACCAGAGGACTACAACAGGTTTGTTTAAAATGAAGAACCTGACACTCTACCTGAGAAATAATGTAGAGCTCCTGAGCAACAGATTATTGCACCTGAGCATCAGGCTACAAATAGTGACAATCGGGATATTGCTCAAGATGATGTACCAAGTGATAGAGATTAGAGTGAAGGACACAATGATGATCAAAATGATAGACAAAGAATTGAACCTGTACTTGCCAGATATGTCAGAAGGAACCATCCACAAAACTCTATCATTAGAGACAAGAAGGATGATATGAGAACTAGAAGTAAGTCTCTAAACACAAGATGTCTTATTTGTGATTTTGAGCCAAAATCTGTCAATGCTACACTTGATAATGATGAATGGATTAGTGCTATGAATGAGGAAATTGAGCATATTGAGAAAAATAAGACATGGACACTTGTACCGAGACCAAATGACAAGAATGTCATCGGTACAAAATGGATATTCAGGAATAAATTGAATGAGAATGAAGAAGTCACCAAAAATAAAGAAAGACTAATATGCAAGGGATATGCATAAGAAGAAGGGATTGACTATGGAGATACCTTTGCACCCATTTCTAGGCTAGAAGGAGTGAGAATATTACTTTCTTATACTACATGTAAAGGATTCAAGGTATACCAAATGGATGTCAAGTCTGCATTCCTAAATGGAATACTTGAGGAAGAGGCATACATTGAGAAACTAGAAGGGTTTGTTGATCCAGACAAAAGAAACATGGTATGTAGAATACACATAGCCTTGTATGGATTTAAACAAGCACCCCGAGCCTGATATGAAAGACTTCATTCCTATCTTATAAGTATTGGATTTGTAAGAGCTAGTGAAAATAATAATCTTTATTTAAAGGAAGATATTGATGCTAAAATTTTGATTGCTGAGATATTTGTTGATGACATCATATTTGGAGGCAATGATATGCTATGCAAATCATTTGAAAATGAAATAAGCAAAGAGTTTGAGATGTCTATGTTTGGAGAGATCAATTTATTTCTTGGTCTATAGATCATGCAACAAGATGAAGGTATTTTCATTACACAATCCAAATACATCAAAGAAGTGGTGAAAATATTCAAGATGGAAGATTCTAAACCAGTTGGAACACCGATGGAAACTGGATGTAAGCTAACAAAGGAGGAAAAATTATCAGAGGTAAATCAAACTTTGTATAGATCAATGATTGGAAAACTCATGTATGTTGTACATACTAGACTAGATACTGCACATGCAATAGGAATAGTTGCAATATTTTTTTCTAATCCTAGGGAATCACATATGTCTGCTATGAAAAGAATCCTAAGATATCTAAAGAATACCGAGGAATATGTCTTATGGTATAGAAGAGAAAGAAAATTTGAACTTAAGGTCTTTACCGACATTGATTGGGCTAGAAATATTGATGACCAAAAGAGCACAACTAGAGGAGAATTCTTTATGGGTGAAAAAATTGTCACATGGATCAACAAGAAGCAAGGATGCATCTCTCAGTCTACTGCCAAAGCAGAGTATGTTGTTGCTACTGCAAACTGCTCAAATATTGCATGGATCAAATAGTTACTGGAAGGTATGCATATGAAAATTCTTGAACCAGTAATTATATATTGTGACAATACCAATGCAATAAACATTTCAAGAATCAAGTCATACATGCTAAGACAAAGCATATTGCTATCAAGTATCATTATTTGAGAGAACAAGTTCAAGAAAAGGAGGTGATACTTGAGTATGTGCAATCTAAGGAACAATTAGCTGATATCTTCACCAAGCCACTGCCCAAGGATGCATTTGAGTACTTGAGAAAGAGACTAGGGGTCAGACCCTTGTCTACTGGTAAGTAAAATGACTAGAAGCTGCATCAGCCTACATATTGTTAGAATATCATTCATGTTGATGCAAGAAAAGAGATGGAATTCAAAGATAAATCTATACACAACAAGGTATTTATCTAATCTGAGCACCAGAGTTGTTGTATTGCTGATGGATTGGGAAATTCAAGGAATATATTATGGATAGAAAGGATTTGTTTGGCATTACTGTCAAAATATTTGTTTGGCATTGCTGTCAAAGGGAGAGATTATATCCATTATCACCTCAGGGATCCATTATCACACAAAGAGATATTATATTAGAAGAGATTATATCCATCACATTATCCAAAGGGAGATATGTAACCTAAAAGGGAGAGTACATACATACAAAGGGAGAGAATTGATGACAAGAGACATAAAAAGAAAAGAGAACAGTGAAAGAGAGAGAGTTCAACACAGGAGAAGAACACATCATATCAAAGGAAGAAAGATTCTACATCTATCCAGTGAAGGGATTGAAGACAGAGAGAAAGCTGCAAGAATAAAATCTAAGCTCTCATAAGCTTACCGAAGACTAGATATTTGTATCGGTTATAGTACATAAGATTGGTAGTTTGATGAACTTCAACTATTATATTTAATATAGTATTAGTGATAATATAGTGTGATAATGTAGTATGTTGCCATCAATGCCAAAGGGAGAGATTGATGAACTATAACTGATTGAATCTTTGAAGATGTAAAATTGATGATCACAGAGACATAAGAAAGTTAATGCAAAACATTAAATCAGTTAATGTATTGTATTGTCATTGATGTCAACTTGATATAATCTATATGGTCATGGACATATTGCTAAAAGACTTCAAATAACTGATGAACCAAAGGCTATACTATCAGTAATGCATATAAGTCAAGAATTCACAAAGTGACTGTATACACCAATAGACAAAGTAAAAGAGCAAAGTCACAGTGATACCCGACGAGTAAATGCACAACATTAATGACAAGAAAAGTCACAGTGTTTCCTGACAAGCAAAGCGCAGTGTGTAACCCGACGAACATAATTACATTGTTGCCCGATAGACAAAGATCTCGAAGACAACTGAAGTCACACCAATGGAACAGTCAGTTATCACTGATGAATAACTGAAGTATTGACCGACAGAACAAAGAGTTTAGAAACAACAAAATGCTTAGCTGTCAAGAGCTAAAAATAGACTTAACTGATACTTGTCATTATTTTAATCAAAAAGATAAAGACGGAGATAAGTAAAGGATATAAATCTACTTTGTCCAGTTGGAAAGAAGATCTCTATGAGATAAAACTAGAGTTTTGCTTTAAATATTATTGGTGAGAATTGTGGATCACACCAAGATCAAGAAAGCCAAGAAATAATGAAATAATGTCTATATAAGAGACAAGCTTATTCATTATGAATAGGGGGAGTGAAAAAAGAATAGATGCTGAAGAGATTCTGAAGGAGAAGAAAGTCTTCATTCAGACCTGATCAATCAAGCTGAGGAAAGAGATAAATTCTATGGACACCGACGAACAGTGATACAATATCATAGAGTAGAAAAGTGTGGAGCAAAGGTATTGAATTGATAATATTGATCATAAAGGTAATGTACTTACAATACATTTGAAAATCTGCAATTCAAGTTGTATATGTAAACAGATCAATTTACTGTTTCATTTTAACCATTGAAGCATCAAGTCTCTTGATGGGGAGATCCTCTCCTAGAGCCTTCTTTCTCTCTCTATGACCTTATCTTGGTCTTATTTAGGGTCTCTATCACTACCCTAACTAGAGGATTCCTCTATGATCCTCTAATACACTAGGAGCTCTCCAATAACTTCAAACTCTTTACTAAACTCTTCTTCACGTCCTTACTCAACCATGGCTTCTCTAGCCTTCTACTTCTCCAATGGTGTAAAATTATTGTAGATTGAATTCTTGAATCCTCTTAGGTCTAAGTCAAATTCTATGGATCCAATTTTTTGGATCTTTCAACCAATTTTCAAATGGGTACTAAATTTCTAGCCTTTTAGGCCTTGTAGCCTTTTTAGGCCTATTATCCCTCCTAGACACTGAAAAGTTGGATTTTCTCCTAAAATACCTTAACACCCCTAGAAAAAAATTGTATATTCCTTGTGGGTTTTTCCTCCCCTTAAATATTTTCTAGGTCTTAGATGTCTAACTTGTCCGTACAGTGGACTTTCACCAAACCCCTAAAAATAAGGGTTTCTAAGGCATGAAGATTGGTTTGGTTTATTGAACTTATTTAACTAATTTGTTGAGTTCCTCGAAACTTATACTTCCATAAAAATGTCTACACTTAATTCCCCCACACTCCTGTATCCTTGATTGGCACATACCAATCACTTAGCAATCACCATTGCCCCTGCACTGTTCAATTACCCTAGCCAGAATAACCAGTACTCGCCTAGGGATTGAATGTTCTCTTGCTTCCCTTGCACACACACACACACCAAAAACCATATATAAAGTATATATACAAGGATTTAATGGATTCCAAGTGGTCATGGGAATTTGAACCACGGGAATGCCAAGAAAAGCCAATTTCTACATGATTGGTCCAAAACTAGACAGTGAACTTGCAAAACACAAAAGATTTACTAAAAACTAACTAGAATGAATAGAAGGATAATATAATGCACACAAAGATATATGAAATTACATATTAAACACTCTCCATGATTTCATTCAATCCATTCAATCCACAAAAGTGATGGATGATGGCTCTGTATGCTAATTACAGTGTTAATTGGTCCTTCCCAATAACCAGTCCATACAAAATGAATTCTAGTTGTTAGATTAGGGTTGTAGTCACCTTATATACTCTCATCCCATAGGTCTAGACCCTCTAGTCAGGATTTGAGCATCATAAAATCTGATTCCTAAAATCTAGGAAATGTTGTCATGACAACTTTGACAACTTTTGTCAAAATGACACTTTCTCAATTTTGATGGCCCTATTTGGTTTCAAAACTTACCAAATTACCTCAAATGACTTGAAAAAATTAAAAACTTGAAAATCTCCCTATTTTGGAGTTTTGGTCAACCTATTGACCTTTTGGTTGACTTCTAGGTTCTAGAACCCTAGAATCAACTTGACTCAACAACTCACAAACCCTAATCTCTCCTAACATCCAAACACACCTAAAACACACTAGGGACTTTATAACATAGTATTTATTCATGGATGATTGGCCAAACCAACCTACAAGCCAAAATGACTAAAGATCTTCCTAAAGACCTTAGGGTGCTCCTGCACCATCCTCCCCCTGCAACAAGCAAGTTAAGGTACATGTGGTGTCAGAAACTCCTCACTAATTCCATGCTTCTTGAAGTCACTATGAGCTATCCAATTGGCTTCTGACTCTGGTTTCTGTCTCCAATTCACTAGATGCTCCATATAGACTTTGTGTCTTGTCTTCTTCTTTACCCTCTAATCCAATATCTTTTGAACTTGTGGCTTGACCTATTCTAGAGTCTTGAACTCTCCCACATATTTATGCACCTCTATACTATATTGTAACTCATCCACATCTGGTCCCTTATACTTGATCAAATCCTTCACATTAAAGATTGGAGAAATGGACATCTGATTGGGAAACTCCACCTTGTAAGCATTGGGTCCATACTTAGCCAATATCTTGCAAGTCCCAATCCTTTTCATTTGTAGCTTACTAGGTATCCATTTTTGTAGTCTTGCCTTATTCAAGAACATCATTACTAATTCACCCACTTCAAACTGCAAATCTCTTCTCCCCTCATCTCTTTTGGCTTTCAACTTCTGATTGGCCTCCATTAAGGTCTTTTTCAATTGTTCATGGACTTCCTTCATTTATTGTGCAAAGTCATCAACATGCCCACTAACTCCCTCATATCCTTTGATGTCTCTGAGCTCCATCACACCCCTTGGATGTGCCCCATACACAATCTCAAATGGACTTTTCCCTGTAGTCCTATTTGTGCTATCATTATAGGAAAATTCTTCCTTTGGGATAACTTGCTCCCATCCTTGCCCATATTCCTTTTTCAGACATCTAAGAAAGTTCCCAAGAACTCTATTGATTAATTTCATGTTCCCATCCATTTGAGGATGATAGGCAGATCCATGAGATAAGTTTGTACCTAGTCTCTTCCATAGGGTCTTCCAAAAGTGCCACATGAACTTCACATCCCTGTCTGCAACAATACTCATTGATAGACCATGAATCCTCACTATCTCCTTGAAGAAAAAGTAGGTAATATGGCTGGCATCATGTGTTGTTTTACATGGGATGAAGTATCTCATCTTACTAAATCTGTCTACCACTACAAACACACTGTCTAAACCAGTTTGAGTCCTAGGTAACCCCACTATGAAGTCCATACTTATGAACTCCCAAGGTCTTTTTGGGATGGGTAATGGTTGGTAAGGTCTTTCATTTGATGAATTTCCTTTAGCCTTCTGACATATGCAACACTGTTCCACATATCTCCTTACTTCCTTCTGCATTTTTGGCCACCAGTAGAACCTTTCCACTAGGTCTAGTGTCTTGTTTAGTCCAAAGTGTCCACCTAGGCTCCCATTATGTTTATCTTGTATGAGGTTCTCCCTCATAGAGCCTTTTGGACACAAATTTGATTGCCTTTGAATAGCAACCCATTCTACAATGTATACTCTGCAAAATCACTATGAAAGTGATTCTCAAAATCTTTGCACACTTTGTAAATCTCTGAGAAATTTGAATCTCCCTCATATAGGTCCTTAAAAACTTCAAATCCTATACTCTGCAATTGAATCTCCTGAATGGTGAGTAGTCTCCTACTAAGGGAATATGAAACTTTGTTTTTCACCCCCTTCTTATGTTTTATAGTGAAAGTATATGACTGTAGGAATTCCATCCATTTAATGTGTCTCAAGCTAAGCTTGTCTTGAGTGTTTATGTAACTCAAGGCTTGGTTGTCTGTGAAGACAACAAACTCTTTAGGAAATAGATAATGCCTCTATTTATTTAAGGCTTGTACAAGAGCATATAGCTCCAAGTCATAGGAAGAGTACCTAGACTTAGCCTCATTTAGTCTTTCACTGAAAAAGGCCACATGCATGTCTTCTTGGCTTAGGAAAGCTCCTACTGCAATGCTGCTTGCATCACACTCCACAATGAATGGTTTGTCAAAGCTAGGTAACAAAAATATAGTTTGAGTGGCTACTTCTCTTTTAAACCTTTCAAACCCCTCATTAGCTTCCTTGGTCCATATGAATTTAGTCTTCAATCCTCCTTTGATAGTCTCTAGGACTGGAGCACAAATCTCACTGAATCTCCTAATGAACTTCCTATAGAATTTGGCTAACCCATGGAAGCTCCTAACTTTAGTCCCTATCTTAGGAGTAGGCCATTTCAATATGGCCTCTACTTTCTCTTTATCCATTTTCAAGTCACCCTTGGAAACTACAAAGCCAAGGTAGACTAATTATTCCTTCATGAACTCACTCTTCTCAAGGTTTATGGTGAGTTTCTCCTCCTGCAACTTCTTCAACACTAACTCCAAGTGTTTCATATGATCCTCTTTTTTTTTACTAAAAATGAGCATGTCATCTAAATAGACAACTACAAAAAATCCTATATAGTCCTTTAAGACCTCATTCATCACCCTCATAAAGGTACTTGGTGCATTGGTAAGCCCAAAGGGCATAACTAACCATTCATATAACCTCTTTTTAGTCTTAAATGCAGACTTCCACTCATCACCTTCCTTCATCCTAATTTGGTAATACCCACTCTTCAAGTCTATTTTAGAGAAGTACTTAGCACCCCCCAAGCAATCCATCAAGTATTGTATTCTAGGAATTGGAAATCTATACCTGATAGTTATCCTATTTATTGCCCTAGAATCAGTACACATCCTCCACTTACCTCCCTTCTTAGGAGCCAACACCAATAGGACAACACAAGGGCTTATGATCTTCCTAATCAATCGTTGATCCAACAACTCTTGCACTTGCCTAGCTATCTCCTTGTTTTTCTCTTGTGTCATCTTGTATGCGGCTTTGTTTGGTAAGGATGATCCTAGTATGAAGTTAATTTGATGACTTATCTCCCTCTTTGGTGGTATTTAAGCTGGTGTCCCCTCACATATTATGTCCTTGAACTGATCCAATAGTTCTCTCACTTCCTTTGGCATAGGTTCTTGCATATGAGTCTCCTCCTCCTTTGTCTTTAATAAGATTGCATAGCCAACTTCCTCATTCTTCATATCCTTTAAGAATTATTTTCCAATCATCAAAAAAGTACTAGATTCTTCCTTCTCCACTATGTCTTCCTCTAGTAAGGATTGTATCTTGAATGTTACCCCATTTTTCTTGAAGGAGTATTTATTATCTTTCCCATTATGGACAACTTCTATTTCATACTGCCATGGTCTACCAAGAAACAAATGGAAAGCATCCATTGGAAACACATCACATAGTATCCTATCTTGATACCTTCCAATGGAAAATTATACCCACACTTGTTCATTCACTAAGATGTTTTGGCCCTTATTCAACCATGTAACTTTATAAGGACACACATGAAATTTTGGTGAGCTTCAATTTCTCTACTACCTCCTTAGATATAACATTATCTATTGATCCTGAATTAATGATCACCTTGCAAACCTTCCCTAATATCTTGCATTTTACTCTGAAAAGATCCCTCCTCTTCTTGTGCTAATCTTTGGTGGGTGTCTTGATTAGTATTCTTCTCAACATAAGGTGTTCCCCTTTCTCTGAATCTAGACTCACCTCTGATTGGTTAGGGAAATCTTCTTCTTGGACATATGATATCTTCTTCTCCCCTTGTGAGGATGTTGGTTTATCTAGACACCTATATGTAGGGTGTCCCAACTGTCCACAGTTGTAGCATTTCATAGAATAAAAATGACAACTTTTCCCAAAACCTCATTATCTTCCTCTGCCACTGTTATAAGAACTTCTTCCTCTATTATTGTATCCACCCCTATTTCTTGGTTCCTGTCCTTGCTTTGTATACCTGGAGTCACTTTGAACTCTACTATCACTACCTCTTCCACTTGAGCCTCCTCTATGGCCACCTCTATTGTCTCTACCCCTTCCTCTACCTTTGGAGCTAGAATCTTGTCTCTTCTTGAGTTTCTCTTCCACTTTCAAAGCCATTTAAAAACAACTATCAATGGAAGTTAGGGTATAGAGAATAAGTTCTTCTTTAATGTTCCACCTTAATCCATTAAGGTAACTTGCAACTTTGATGCTCTCTGTCTCTTGGATTCTTGATCTAAGATAAAGCTTATGAAATTCTTCAGTATAGGCTGGCACATCTAGGTCTTTTTGCCTAAGGTTCTGCCTCTTCTTATGCAGTTGAATGTCATAATCTTCTAGAAAATAATCCTCCTTCACATTTGCAACCATTGTTTTCCAATTTTATATGGGCTTCTTTCCCTCTTTCTCTCTTTCTTCTTGCAAGAACTTCCACCATGTGAGTTCTTTCCCTCTTAGTCTTGACTTGGATAACTTTACCTTTTGGGCCTCTGTGATCCCATCACACTCAAACTGATTTTCCATCCCTTCAAGCCATTCCATAACCATTTATGTATCCATCTTGCTAGAGAATACTGGTATTCCTACTAGAGCCTTTCCACTTAATTCCTTGAGTGCCTTGAGGAATGGTTCTTCAGGTAGAAGAGGGTCAGGCTCTGGTTCTGCCTCCTCTTCTACTCGTTTCTTTCCTTTATCTATCCCTTCATGCATTTCTTCTCTCAACTTGCTAGTTTTCTCTACCACCTCTGCCATCTTTATCTTCATCTCTTCCATTTCTTCTTCAAGAAGCCTATTCTTGATTTGTTTCTCTGACAAATCCTTGGCCAACTCTGCATTGGTTACCATGATATCCTCACCTATGGATTCACTCCACTTTGGCATACACTAATCCACTCCCAAGAATTTCAATGGCTTTGATACCAATTTGATGGGGAGATCCTCTCCTAGAGCCTTCTTTCTTTCTCTAAGATCTTCTCTTGGTCTTCTTTAGGGTCTCTATCACTACCCTAACTAGAGGATTCCTCTCTGATCCTCTAACACACTAGGAGCTCTCCAACAACTTCAAACTCTTCACTAAACCCTTCTTCATGTCCTTACTCAACCATGGCTTCTCTAGCCTTCTACTTCTCCAATGGTGTCAACTTCTTGTGGATTGAATTCTTGACTCCTCTTAGGTCTAATTCAACTTCTATGGATCCAATTTTGTGGATCTTTCAACCAATTTCCAAACGGGTTCTAAATTTCTAGCCTTTTAGGCCTTGTAGCCTTTTTAGGCCTATTAGCCCTCGTAGACACTGAAAATTTGGATTTTATCCTAAATCCCTTAACAACCCTAGAAAAAAATTGCATATTCCTTGTGGGTTTTTCCTCCCCTTAAAGATTTTCTAGGTCTCAGATGCCTAACTTGTCTGTACAGTGGACTTTCACCAAACCCCTAAAAATAAGGGTTTCTAAGGCATGAAGACTAGTTTGGTTTCTTGAACTTCTTTAACTGATCTATTGAGTTCCTCATAACTTCTCCTTCTATAAAAATTTGTGCACTTCATTCCCCCACACTCCTCTATCCTTTATTGGCACATACCAATCACTTAGCAATCACCATTGCCTCTTCACTGTTCAATTACCCTAGCTAGAATAACTAGTACTCGCCTAGGGCTTGAATGTTCTCTTGCTTCCCTTGCACACACACACACACAAAACACCATATATATAGTGTATATAAAAGGCTTTAAAGGATTGCAATTGGTCATGGGAATTTGAACCATGGGAATGCCAAGAAAAGCTAATTTCTACATGACTGGTCCAAAACTGGACAGTGAACTTGCAAAAAACAAAATATTTACTAAAAAATAACTAGAATGAACAAAAGACTAATCTAATACCACAAACATCTAGGAAATTACATATTAAACACTCTCCATGATTTCATTCAATCCACAAAAGTGCTGGATGATGGCTCTGTATACTAATTACAATGTTAATTGGTCCTTCCCAATAACCAGTCCATACAAAATGAAGTCTAACTATCAGATTAGGGTTGTAGTCACCTTATATACTCTCATCCCACATGTCTAGACCCTCTGGTCAAGATTTGAGTATCATAAAAGCCGATTCCTAAAATCTAGGAAATGTTGTCATGACAACTTTGACAACTTTTGTCAAAATGACACTTTCTCAATTTTGATGGCCCTATTTGGTTTCAAAACTTACCAAATGACTTGAAAACATTAAAAACTGAAAATCTCCCCATTTTGGAGTTTTGATCAACCCTTTGACCTTTTGGTTTACTTCTAGGTTCTAGACCCCTAGAGTCAACTTGACTCAACAACTCACAAACCCTAATCTCTCCTAACATCAAAACACACCTAAAACACACTAGGGAATTTATAACATAGTCTTTATTCATGGATGGTTGGCCAAACCAACCTACAAGCCAAAATGACTAAAGATATTCCTAAAGACCTTAGGGTGCTCCTGCACCATCTCTTAACCAAGCAAGACTTAAAAGTCTTTTGTAATTGAGATACATCCCAAGGAGTATCAAAAAGTTTGATCATAGAAAGTAGCATTGGATATGCCCGATACCTATTGATAGGACAAGTGAGTGTTTGATCAATGATGGTAGCATTATATGCCAGATACTACGTGACAAACTATCTATTTAAATCCTCTAACAAGGTCACACCTAATAGTGTGTTTGTAACCCTTAATAGGGTTGGCTCTTAACTGAGCTCACTTTAGAAGAGTGAAAATTTGGGGTACCGGTCCCAGTGGTTTTTCCCTTAACAGGGTTTCCATGTTAAAAATCAATGTGTTAATGTGTCCATGAGTCATTACTTTATTGTTTTTCATTTCACTTAAGTAAATCTGGATTGATCGGTATACACTAGTTAGTTACTATGTTTCGGTAAATAGAAGACTACTTATTGGTAAACATACAGAAGAAGGTTTACAAAGAATTTTGACAAGTAGTAATTTTATATGAGTATTTCAAGGCATTCATCTTATAGGACTGAATATAACTAGAGGTATAATTTGTGGTACTAAGTTTGAAGGGTTGATTTAAGGATTAATTTTTGAGGCCACTGATTCACCCCCCTTCTCATTTATTACTAACACAAATGGTGTGAACAATAGATAAATATATATATCTAGATATTTCATATAGTATAATTTAAAATTAGATGTATTTTCTTTAAACAGATAGTTCAAAAATTTATAGGTAACACGATAGAGAATTTAAAGAAAATTGTTGAATGGTGTCAAAATCATTTTGCTATTCGGGACACCTAATACAACAAATGTTATTTTTGGGAAGTGAAAGGTAATTTATAGTTTGTAGGAAAAATCTAAATTAAAATTTAATTTTGTGAGCTCATCTATGTTATCATAATTGTTGATCTAAAAATGTACAGCTTTCATTTCATATTTGTAACAGATATAGACCGATCTAATCCTTACAATTGTCAGAGGATTGTTGGTATTATAAGTTTACATCAATTGATGAGTACCAGACAACACAAGCCTCTATTGATTCAAGTAAGAGAAAAATCATGTTTTTGTGCTGACTGCGTTGAGGACAATCCAATGAGTGAATGTGAGAATACTGCAAATGGATATGTTTCACGATGGGAAATGAAGGAGTTATTCAGAATGCCTCCTTATGAAGATGATGACATTGACATTAACATTCATGATCCTATATATTCATCTGATTATGAGCGTGTTTTTGATTTAGTTGTTATAGGTGCATGCACATGTACATGTTCTTTTATTTAAATTTAATTTATTATACTTTTGATTTGAATTTAATATCTAAGCTAGATTTGTATAGGTGATATTTTTGCTATGGTTGTGGATCCTGACAATGCAGAAAGTGTAGATCATTATCTACTAAGATGCACGTAAGCAAAATACAAATTGCCAGAAGAAATTGTAGATGGTGATGGACAGTCATATCTGAATGGTTCATTTGTTATTGAAGGAACATATTATTAGAAAGTAAAGATAGATAGAAATGGTGTTCAATTTATTGAATATATGTTTGGTCAAAAAGTTCTACATTACAGTCACTTGGTTATAGAAAAAAGTTTCAATTTGAGACATTACAAAAAAGAGGACGTGGCAATCAAAAGTGGAGGTTGCCTATTGAAGAACATGAAATTTTTTTGGAGATAATAAAAGACATAGAAGAGCCAGACTATATGTATTAGGAGCTTTAGGATAAAATTATTTTTGTAGCTCTTGTACTTTCATATTTGAACTCTACAGTTTGAACTCTTACTTAATGTATTGGATATTGGATATATGCTATTGAACTTTACAATTTGAACTCTATAGCTATGCATGCTTGGTAAATTGTGTATTCTTTTATAATGTATATTTTGATGGTTCAATGGGTTTAATATATAGCTTTAATGTTTGTTGTTATAGATTTATGTGTTAATGTGTATGCTTTGATACCTCCCCTTAAGACATCCCCTTTTAAATTGCTTTAAATTACTTACATGACAAATTGAATAGTTTAGTTAATTATATTTTAATGGCTCAATGAGTTTATTATATAACTTTTTATGTATGTTGTTATAGATTTATGTGTTAATGTGTATGCTTTGATACCTCCCCTTAAGATATCCCCTTTTAAATTACTTACATGACAAATTGAATAGATTAGTTAATTTTATTTTACTGGTTCAATGAGTTTATTATATAGCTTTTATGTATGTTATTATAGATTTATGTGTTAATGTGTATGTTTTGATTCCTCCCCTTAAGAAATCCCCTTTTAAATTACTTTAAATTACATACATGACAAATTGAATGGATTAGTTAATTGTATTTTAATGGTTCAATGAGTTTATTACATAGCTTTTATGTATGTTGTTATAGATTTATGTGTTAATGTGTATGCTTTGATACCTCCCCTTAAGACATCCCCTTTTAAATTACTTTAAAGTACTTACATGACAAATTGAATAGATTAGTTAATTGTATTTTAATAGTTCAATGAGTTTATTATATAACTTTTATGTATGTTGTTATAGATTTATGTGTTAATGTGTATTCTTTGATACCCCCCCTTAAGACATCCCCTTTTAAATTACATTAAATTACTTACATGACAAATTGAATAGATTAGTAAATTATATTTTAATGGTTGAATGTGTTTGTTATATAGCTTTTATGTATGTTGTTATAGATTTATGTTTTTATGTGTATGTTTTTATACCCCCCTTAAGACATCCCCTTAAGACAATTTGAATAGATTAGTTACTTACATAAAAATAACTCTAAAATATGAAATAACTCATTCATATCTGAAATGTCTAAAAGTAACATGTATTTAACTCATTCACATGTATTTAACATACATACATATAAGAAGCCCAGGTGGAAATTGTGAACAAATTTGCACTATGGAAAAATAGCTGAAGGGCATAAATGACAGGGCAGTGGAAGATGATAGTGTAAGGAAAATCAACATTCTGAACAACAAGGTGGAAAAACTTGAGGAAACAATGTGCAAGATAGCAGAGCAATGTCTAGTGAGCCTTAAAGCGTATACAAGGCATGGGAAGATCTTGATGGAAAAGCTAGAACATGATAGAGGGGAAAAGGATGAAAAAGAGGTGAAGGTTACCATGGGACCTAGAACACGCATGAGGGCTAGTACAAGGAAGCTGAAACCAAAGGAGGATAAAGAAACAAGACCTTAAGAATTCTGTTAATCAGATGCAGATCATGGTTATTCAGGCACATGACATTGTGGATGGCATGTAGCTGTCCTTTTTTGGGCCTGTCTTTTTTTTTTGTCCCTATTTTTTTGAAGATCTGTGGGAATTTTTTAGTTAGGTTGTTAGTTGGCTAGACTTTTTGGCTTTCCTTTCTTGGTGCTACGACACAGTTGTTGTTGAACTTTATTGAATATCTATAATACTTTGTTTAAAGGTTTTGGGTCCTTGTAAAACCTATTTTTACGTAATCAGAACATACATACATATATGAAATGAATAAAATGAACATGTATATATGTAATGTCTAAAATATGAAATAACTCATTCACATGTATAACATACATGCATATATGAAATGACAAAAATGAGCATGTATATATGTAATGTCTAAAATATGAAATAACATACCAACATATAACATGTAAATGTATAGGGCTGAAATAACATGTATATGAAATGTCTAGAATATAGATGTGTCTAAAATAACATGTATGTATATGAAATATCTACAATATATCTGTGAAACATGAAATATGTAAAATAGCATATGTGCTCAACTAGGACCATAACCTGATCCATGACTTGATGATGGTCCACCTCCTCCTGATCTATGTGTGTAATAAAAGAAATATATGTGTCATGCATACACACATGTATAATAAATTAAATACTTATGATCATAGAAAAATTAAGTTTGAAAAAATATATAAATTTACCTGTCTGTTGTGATGCATAGGATCACCAGGAGTCTGTAAATATTCATATACACACTCCATATTGCCCAGAATACTCTAGAGAACATGTATATATATATATTAAAATCAAAATTTTAATTCAAATTATTTATACATGTACATGTGTAATTTTTTTGAATACATCAAAATTTAAATAAATATATACCGTAGCAACATGTAATGCTCTCCCGATATCACTCAACTCTGAATCATGTAAGGACACATAACCAGGATCAATCTGCTCATGTAAGGACACCTCTTAGTGATCAATCTAGTCATCTGTAAGAAAGTGTAATATATAAAATGTAGATAGGGTTTAGAACAATGGATATTTTAGCATAAAAGTGTCCCTATACACATATTATCCACCTTACATTTAATTGTTATGATAAGGCGTGTAAATCAGGAAATGTTTGCAAAGAATAATGGAATAAAATACATACCTCTAAAAATAAATTTCCTGAAAACCCTATCAAACGGTCTTAGAAACTGTTGATTCCGCAATCCTAAACCAAAACTGTGAGATCTACAAAATGCATAAATATTTTTTTGATCTTGCTCAGTTCCAATTTTGACCCAAAAGTCAATGTCACCTTTAACTTAGAATTTCCAATTCTAACCCTGAACAAAATGTTGATTTTGACCCAGAAATGACTATTGATTCTGACCCAATATTTCTAATTCTGACCCAGAATCTCTGATTCTAACCCAGAACAGAATGTCAATTCTGACCTAAAATATCTGACAAAAAATCTATTTTTGGATCCCGATAGTTTTCCGAAAAGGGTATTTGAATCTGCACTCCAAATCGTTGTTCCAAACCTGTCCCTACAACAAAAATGGTTTATTTTTTTTGGGGGAGGGTTTTGCCTTGGTCAAACCCTAGTTTTGGAATTAACCTCAAAATATAATTGAAATTACATAAGTAACAAAGTAAATAAATGAATTCACCTTGCTTGTATAGAAATCCTTGTGGCGGATTCAAATCCATAGATCCACAAGTATGTATGCACCAAATGTATAATTTTGGATGTAGGATGTCTCAAATCAATTTATTTTGGATCTTCAACACCAATCTTGAATGGATCTTGGAAGAGGAGGAGGCTTGCATGGATGTGGATGGAGAAATCTTCAACAAGATGACTCCATAGAGCTTGAATCCTTCAATGGCTACCAATGGATCTCCTTGATGAATTGAGTACTTGAAAGTTCTTTAATGCTTGTATGCTTGAGAGTAAATGAATTCTTCAATAGATATTTATCTTGCTTCTTAGCTTGTCCTTCACACTTAGATTTCACTTTTCAAGTCTTAGAGAAAATAAGAGGAGAAAGCTTCCTTATATACAAATCTAGGGCACAATTTTATAGAGAGGCCTACATAGGAGAATTAAATTCCCATTAGACCTATACCCTTAGAAGTTGACCTATATTAAATATAATTTCAAGGTTCTTTTCCTTGAAGAACGAAACAGCTGACCCGGAAGCAGGAATTAAATCTTTTCGAAGCCCGACATCCAAAACTCTGGAAACATGAAATCTGGACCCTGGGTCAAAATTGAGGTCAATTCTGACCTAGTTCAGGGTCATGGTTGACCTTGACCTAGGTCAAGGTTGAGGTTGACCTTGACCCAAAAAGGTCAATTTTGACCCTGAGATAAAAAATCTCAGGTTTGCAGTTTAGGATGCCAGAAACAGGCCACAGAGAATTGGGAAATCAGGCAAAACAAGGGGAAAAGTCAGATCCAAGTCAGAGACCCATTCAAGGCACTTGACATGAAGCCAAAAAAATTACTCAAAATCCTAAACAAATCCAAAATGGAAGTGCTTCCTTTTTTTGATGATACATTTAGCCACCAATTTAGCAAGAGTATGAACTCGATGCAAACTCTTGGTAAAGGAGATCATGAAGAAAAGATAATATTATTGAAATCAAAAGGGACAAAGGAATCCTCAAGCCCCCAGGACCTTAAGTCTTTATGAATCCTAAGATAATGATAAGAGAGACATCACCAATCAAAGAGAAAAAGAGAGAGGAGTGGCTAGCTCACCTAGTAAGATGTGTGTATCTCACTATAAACCACAAAAGGATAGGATGACCCATCAAACAAGCACTTGATAGTGTTGGAGATTTGATTCTAAGCAGTTGATTGATTGTATGTTTGTCATTGATGACAACATATAATACATAGTAGTAATTCTATATGTACTTATCAAATTGATGATATAAAGACTTGCGTGGATATATACATGTTGTTGACATGTTTATTATGTTATGTTCATACACACATATCCTAATATGATGTTTCAGTCAAGTTATGTAATTCTGTTATTGACAGTTACAATTTTGGAAGTGTAACTGTTTAGGGCTGATGTATATCATGTGTTTCTTGAGTTGCGCCTATCTTCAGCATATGCGTGTGTATATTCATGATTAGTTATGAGTTGATGATATTAATCTAAAGGTACCAAACATGTTTCAAGAAGATTGCAAAGTTAGAGTTAATTTGGTGAGGCTAACTTAGTGAAGCGTCGCGTCTATTCAGTTTATACTTGCGCAATTGTAATAATGCTTGTGTGCTTAGTAGAGCCGACAAGGATTTTATGAAGAGTTATCTTACAGGTCCCATGATCTCATACTTTAAGGAAGATACTTATAGCAAGTCAAAGGTGACACGCTAAGTGTGAATGATATGAAAAGAGAAGAAAGATGTACAGAGTAGATTATCAGAGTTGGTTCATTCATAAAGAGTCTATGTGAGGAAGAAGTGAAAGATTGCAATACACTAGAACTTATCAAGATAGCAGGTCTACTCTACAATTCATCATTAGATATAGTGCATATTTGTTATATAGAATGTTGTAGCCTTCACCATCAAGCAGTGAGCTTTTGGACAGTGAGTCCACCACCCCTAATAGGGTTATTTGTAAAAGACTCCTAACAGGGTCTGACCCTTAACTATGTCACTATACTTATTGCATTGTAAAGTACAAATCCTAATAGGGTTGAGATATCTTCTAACAAGGATTACTATAAACAAGTATAGTTCATTGTGGGTGCTAATTCCCACTAGGGTTTTTACCATTTGGTTTCCCCGTAATCAAATTGTGTGTTGTATACTGTGTTATCTGATTAAGCATTTACTTTGTTGTATTCTAAAGTTAAAAGAACTAAAGTTATTGATAAATGAATCACCCCCCCCCTCTCAGTTATCCTTTGGGACTATTCTAACAATTGGTATCAGAGCCAAGTGCCTTGGAGAAGAAGCCTAACAACTTATGGTAGATTAGATGTCTTACTTCAAAAAAGAAAGCCCTAAGTTCGATGGAGAAAATTATCTGGATTGGAAAAACAAAATGATAACACATCTCCAGTGTGTTGGCTTTGAGATATTTGAAATTTCTACACAAGAGGTTGTAATTCCATCTCTGAAAGACCTTGCAAAGGATGATGCTACTAACAGAAAAAATGATATATTTACCAATAATGCAATTGCTAAAGAAGCCCTAATCAGTGCCCTATCTGAAAGTGAATTTTCTGAGATCAAGAAAATTGACAGAGCATATACCATATGGAAGTATTTAGAAGATATGTTTGAAGGAGATATTCAAGCAAAGAATGCATGCATGAAGACATGAAAAAAGAAATACAATAGTCTTGACATGTTACCTGAAGAGAACATTAGAGCTTACAATCAAAGGATAAATGAAGCAGTCTCTGGAATCAGAAACAATGGTGGAGAGATATCAGAAGAAGATATAATGGACAAGTTGATAACTACTTTAACATTAGACTATGAAAATAAGATAAGTATTCTAGAGGAAACCATGCAATTCTCACAAGACTTCAAGAGAGAGACCTTGATCAACAAAATCTCTGCATTTGAGATATCAAGATTAAAGACTGAACCTAAAAGTGAAACAATTTTCAAAGCCTCAGTCCATGGTAAGAAATCCTTACACATCTCTAGTCATAATGAGAAAGAAAAAGTTGATGAAGAAATAGAAGAAATCATTTCTATGATTTCTAGAAGAGAAAAGAAAGGTAAAGGAAAATATGAAGGACAAATTCCATTCAAATTTTTCTCATGTAACAAGATTGGTCACTTTGCATCTAAGTGTCCCACAAGAGTCAAGAAGTTCAGATCTGATTACAAACCTAAATATAAGAAGGAATGTTATCATGCTGAAGAAGGTGTAACTGATGAAGATTTAGGAGAAGATGATATTGGATTCATTTCCCTTAGAGAGATGGAAAGGTTGCTTGAGGAAATGGACATTGAAGATGAAAAGGAAGAACAAGAGCTAGCCCTATTTTCCAAAGAAGAAATCAGAACTGATTGGATCATTGACAGTGGATGCTCCCATCATATGACAGGTGACAAAGACAAATTTGTTCAGTTAGACAAATACAAAGGTGGTATGGTTAGATTTGGAGACAACACTCCTAAATCTATCATAGGCAAAGGTTCTATCACTTTGGATGGAAAGAACAAGACAAATGATGTACTGTATGTTGATGGACTACATCATAACTTGCTGAGTGTTGGAAAGCTACTTGAAAAAGGTTATCATTTGGAGTTCAAAGAAAACAAATGCATCATTAACAACAAGGATGGAGACATGATTGCATCAGGTTCTAAAACTAAAGGTAATGTTTTTCATCTCAATTATGATGTAAGTTGTTTTGTTGCAAAGGTGGATGACAGTTGGCTATGGAACAAGAGACTATATCATATCAATTTTGATAACATAGTAAAGATCAGTAATGTCAAGGCAGTTAGAGACCTACCAAGTATTGCAAGACCAGTTGACACAGTATGCAGCGAATGTGTTATGGGTAAGCATGTAAGGAGTTCCTTCTGAAGCAAGCAAAAATTAGCTAAGAACAAATTGGACCTAGTGCATACAGATTTGTGTGGTCCTACCCAAACAAGATCATACTATGGAGAAAGGTATTTCATTTTTTTTGTTGATGATTTTTCTAGGATGATGTGGGTTGCATTGTTAAAGGAGAAGTCTGAAGCCTTTGAGAAGTTTAAAATGTTCAAAGCTAAAGTTAAGAATGAATCTAGATTGAAACTAAAATGTCTGAGATCAGATAGAGGAGGAGAGTTCACCTCTGATCAGTTTTATGATAATTGTGAAGAACATGGTATTAAAAGATAGTTGAGTGCACCTAGAACCCCTCAGTAGAATGGAATTGTAGAAAGGAGGAACATGATCATACCTTATACAACATGCACTATGATGATTGAAGGAAAACTTGCGTACACCTATTGGAGAGATGCAGTAAACACAACAGTATATACTATCAACAGAACTCAATTGAGACCAAGCGTAGATAAGACACCCTATGAAATTTGGTTTGGCAATGTACCTACAATAACATATTTCATAATCTTTGGCAGCAAGTGCTACATCAAGAGAGATGATGGTGTTTGTAAGTTTGATGCCAGAAGTGATGAATGTATTTTCCTTGGTTATTCTACTAAAAGAAAAGCATATAGATGTTTCAATTTGAGATTAAAGAAGATAATTGAAATCATGCATGTTAAGATTGATGAAAAGGTTATGGTTCAAGAGAGGTACTGTGAATATGCACCTAGATCTAGCATCAAAGATACTGTTATTGAAGAAATGTTTAATTGCATTGATGTCTCATGCAATGACCCTGAATCAAGCAGAGAAGAATCACAGAGTACAGAAGAAGACACACCTAAGGTTCCAAAATTCACATCCAGATACCACTCTAAAGATGACATCATTGTTGATCAGAGCAGCAGTTTTTTGACCAGATCTAAAGCAAAAGGTCTAGCAATGGATGAAGAGGTACGTTTACTTTCACAGATTGAACCTTTAAGTGTTGATGATGCTTATAATGATTCTGATTGGAAGAAAGCAATGAAAGAAGAATTAGATCAGATAATTAAAAATGATACATGGGAATTGGTCCCTAGACCTAGTGACAAAAATGTGATTGGAACAAAGTGGGTATTCAGAAATAAGATGAATGAAGATGGTACAATAGTTAGAAATAAAGCAAGATTGGTATGTAAAGGATATGCGTAGAGAGAAGGAATATACTACACTGATACATTTTCCCCAGTGAGCAGACTGGAAGCCATAAAGTTGTTCTTGGCATACACAACATTCAAAGACTTTAAATTTTATCAAATGGATGTAAAATCAGCTTTTATGAATGGTGATTTGAATAAAGAAGTCTACATTGAATAGCCTGAAGGATTTAGTCTTTTAGATGAACCATACAAGGTATGCAAATTGAAGAAAGCACTCTATGGTCTTAAACAGGTCCCAAGAGCTTGGTATGAGAGACTTGATGGTTATCTTACCAAGATTGGATTCAAGAAAGGAGAAATAGATTATAACCTATTCACAAGGGAGACACCTGATGGATTACTATTAGTTTCCATATTTGTTGATGACATTATCTTTGGAGGTAA
>MU223514.1:1065925-1083790 GCA_018584345.1 Thuja plicata | reverse complement strand
ATAAAGGTATATTCATTAATCAGTCAAAATATGTGAAGGAAATATTGAAGACCTTCCAGATGGAAGACTGTAAGCCAGTATGCACTCCCATGATAACAGGAAGCAAGCTTTCAAAGGATGATGATTCAACAATAGTTGATAAAACATTGTACAAGTCTATGATTGGTAAACTCATTTATCTAACTCAATCTAGACCTGACATATCTAATGCAGTTGGCATTGTTGGAAGATTTGTAGCTAAACCCAAGCAAAGTCACCTAATGGAAATCAAGAGGATATTCAGATATCTAAAGGGAACTATAGACTATGGTTTATGGTATCCTAAATCAGAAAATGTAAAGCTTCATGTATATACATATGCAGATTGGGCAGGATGTATTGATGATAGGAAGAGCACTTTAGGAGGAGCAGTATTCCTTGGAGACAGGTTGGTTTCTTGGATAAGCAAGAAGCAGAACTGTATTTCTCATTCAACAACAGAAGCTAAATATGTTGCAGCAGCACTAAATTGTTCAACCATGGTTTGGATCAAGCAGATGGTTAAATACTTTGGCATTCAGGTTGATTATCCTATTGTTATTCATTGTGATAATACTAGCACTATCAACATGTCTAAGAACCCTGTGATGCATGCAAAGACAAAACACATAGAGATCAAATACCATTTCTTAAGAGAAAAGGTTGTAGACAAAGAAGTTAAATTGGACTATGTGAACACCAAAGGATAGTTGGCAGATATTTTCACAAAGTCTTTATCAAAAGATACTTTTGAGTATCTCAGGGAGAAGTTGGGAGTAATTCCCTCTCCTAAGTTTATTTAGAAGAAGCAGTAAAGACATTAGTCATTAAGTGATTGATGAATGGTTGACTACTCTACTTCTAGAGTAGTACTTGTACCTAAAGATCTATGGCACCCTTTGCCATTGATGTCAAAGGAGGAGTATATAGTAAGGGGGAGTATGTACTAAGGGGGAGCATATACTTTGGGGGAGTATATACATGGAACAAAAACATAGACAAAGGAACTGCAGCAATTTAGAGAAATCTTTGATGAGGATATTGAGAAGATTGTAAAAGAAAGAGGACACCATAAACAGAGGATGTTTTTGATATCATATTTTTCCATCAATGTCAAAGGGGGAGATTGGTTGAGATTTGATTCTGAGTAGTTGATTGATTGTATATTTGTCATTGATGACAACATATAATACACAGTAGTAATTCTGTATGTACTTAACAGATTGATGATATGAATACTTGTGTGGATAGATACATGTTGTTGACATGTTTATTATGTTATGTTCATACACTTAGATCCTGATATGATGTTTCAGTCAAGTTATGTAATTCTATTATTGACAGTTACAATTCTGGAAGTGTAACTATTTAGGGCCGACGTATATCATGTATTTCTTGAGTTGCACCTATCTTCAATATATGCGTGTGTATATTCGTGATTAGTTATGAGTTGATGATATTAATTTAAAGGCACCAAATGTGTTTCAAGAAGATTTCAAAGTTAGAGTTAATTTGGTGAGGCCGACTTAGTGAAGCATCAAGTCTATTTAGTTTATACTTGCATGGTTGTAATAATGCTTGCGTGCTTAGTAGAGCCAACAAGGATGTTATGAAGAGTTATCTTATAGGTCCCATGATCTCATACTTTGAGGAAGATACTTATAGCAAGTGAAAGGTGACACGCTAAGTGTGAATGATATGAAAAGAGAAGAAAGATGTATAGAGCAGATTATCAGAGTTGGTTCATTCATCAAGAGTCTATGTGAAGAAGAAGTGAAAGATTGCAATACACTGGAATTGATCAAGACAGCAGGTCTACTCTATAGTTCATCATCAGATATAGTGCATATTTATTATATAGAAGGTTGTAGCCTTCACCATCAAGTAGTGAGCTTTTGGATAGTGAGTCCACCACCCCTAATAGGGTTATTTGTAAAAGACTCCTAACAGGGTCCGACCCTTAACTAGGTCACTATACTTATTGCATTGTAAAGTACAACTCCTAACAGGGTTGATATATCTTCTAACAGGGATTACTATAAACAAGTATAGTTCATTGTGGGTGCTAATTCCCACTGGGGTTTTTACCATTTGGTTTCCCCGTAATCAAATTGTGTGTTGTATATTGTGTTATCTGATTAAGCATTTAATTTTTTGTATTATGAAGTTAAAAGAACTAAAGTTATTGATAACTGATTCACCCCACCTCTCAGTTATCCTTTGGGACTATTCTAATAGATAGTCACCCCATAAAGTTGTGCGCCTTCTGGCAGCTTTGTGCATGTATGTAGTGTGTCTTTTGACTGCTTTTATGAGTTATCCATGGATCCATATCCTTATATCACCATGGAATACATTTTTTAGATGCGCATCTCTTTAGGATTTAGCAACTTATGTGTGTTACTTTCCGAGGATTTAGCATATTGAATTGTAATTGAATGCGTATCTCTTCAGGATTTAGCAACTTATGTGCGTTACCTTCAGAGGATTTAGCAAGCTGCAAAACAAAAGGTTAGAACAAAAATGCATAATATATAATGAGGGAGGCCGCATATATGCCCCCTCCTTAAGATGGAAAAATGCAAACTATTTTGACATGTTAAGGAAATAAAAGAACAAGGATAAATCCTTCTTTAACAACACCAAGATGATATCCATAGACAACACCCAGTGCAAGCCAAGAAGGTCATAGCTCCTATGAGGCCAGGGAAGGGATGAATGCAAAGAGATATTATGCCAGAAGTGAAGAAGTAACCCTTGTGAGGGATAGCACATGATTCAGTTTCCAAGGTGAGAGATTTATCAAACATGGAAACCCAATGTCAAATAAAGAAATAGGTTATAATCAAGGACATAGATCCTCAATGCAAACCAAAATTTTCATGTATGATTGGATATCACATAATAGATAGATACTGCTTTACCATGGGAAAATTGGATCCCGGAAAGGCAGAAAAGAAGGAGATGGCATCCTTTCCCCCCAAGCGTAGGAACAAGGATGAAAGGGGACCTATAATATTTCTTACAACACTATGCAAGACAATGAGCCCCCAAGGATTAGGCTAACATTGTTTACATAATGTGGATCTCCATAATAGGAACATAAATTTTATTTAGAGAAAACAAGATTGAAATATAACTCATTGCCACATGATATATAAAGAACTTTAGTATCAATGAGCTGCCTGATCTTATAATATAAAGCTTGATATTCATTACTAGAGTGATCATGAAATCTATGATACAAACAAAAAGGAAGAGTCTTCAAGTGTGGACTATGTTTCTTTTTGGGTTTAGGTCTAGTAATCACCTTAACATGAAGGATTTTAGGAAAAATAAATTCTTGGTCAAATTCCTTCATAGAGTCATCATGTTTTGAAGTGTTATTTGAGATGTTGGTAACATTGATGTGTTGTTGAGGATTAAATCCCAATCCATAAGAATGCTTATGCCCCCCATTCTTTAAGGGAATTTGAATTCCCTATTTATGCTTACCACATCCTTGACCATGGAATCCTTGTTTAACCAGTAAATGATAAATATGACCATAACGAGAAGCCATATTAGAAGGAGTCAATGAAACTTCAGTAGTCACTATGTTATCACTAGTAGGTTTGACAAATTCATAGTGGGTAGAAGCAGCAACAAATTTATTGCAAAGGGAATGAGAAGTAGAAGAAAAAGCTTGTTGTTCAAACTCTCTTTGATGCTACATAAAATCAAGATTAGAAACCTTATACTCTCCAATAAAGGTAGGATTAAAATCCAAGGTTCCCCAATAATCTCCAAGAAGAGAATTAGAGGAAGAAGAATTAATATTAGGAATAGGATTATTGTGGGTTTGAATATTAAAACAATGATTTAGCGCATCATCCGCATGAAGTGTATACACCATGTTGTTGTGAATAAAATTGACTTTCGGTGAAGGGTGGAAGGAAAAACATGCATCTCATGCAACCAAGGTCTACCCAAAAGGAAGTTATAATTAAGAGGTCTAGGAATAACATGAAAAGGAGTATTTAGGATGACCAGACCTACTTTGATAGGTAAGGTAATGATGCCCAAAGTGTTCTTATCAATGTTATCAAAGCCACATATAGGAGCATTATCAGGTTGAATAGTTGAAAGATCGGCTTTAATTGCTTTGAGCATGTCCATGCTACAAATATTAAGCCTAGATCCATTATCAATCAAGGTCCTACAAATGATACTCTTATTTATACTAACAACAACCATAAGAGCATCATATTTATTCTGAACTTCTTTAGAAGGTAAATCCTTTTGAGTAAATACAATGTCAGGGTGACCCAGGGTAGCATGCATGCATTGTAAGAAGGCATTGATTTTCTCTTGATGAGGAGGTGGAGTAGGAAGAGTAGCTAAAAATTTTTGCAAGGCCTCATGATATGTCAGAGAAGTTTGAACAAATTCCCATAAAGATATCTTAGCGGGAGTAGCACGTAATTTTTCAACTAAGTCATACTACTTGAAGGAAGAAGGTAACCTTGGTGCTTGAGGAAGCATGGGTTGAGAAGGAGGTAAATAAGATGGAGCAGTAGGTTAAGGATTATTCCATGTGTGATAGGTATGAGCTATTGAATCTTGATCATTGACAGACTCTAAAGACTCCATAGGTTTACCTTTGATAGTAATGCAAGGAAAACCTTTAATAGTCAACAAGGCTTTTGGATAAACCATGTTAGTTGTCTCAACACTACAAACATATTCACAAGAAGGAAGCAAATAATACATCCTAGGAGGAGATGAGGTAGGATCTTCATTCTCTATAAGATCATCACTAAGGGGGAGAGCCTTAAGGAAATTCATATCATTCTCCGCTAATGCCTCATCACTAGAAAGAATCCCAAATGGAGGTAAAGCATCTATAATGCCTTCTTTCTCTAAAATTCCTGCATAAGGGGAGTGTGTTTTATAAAAATAATCACCATCATGTATGAATATGTCATATATTAATAAATCACCCTCTTGTATCAAGGCAGCTTCACGAGGAGGGGATAAATCAATGTCTTTATCCAAGGGTTCATCCCAAAAAGTAGAATCATCCACAATGGCTACATGAGGAAGAGAGTAATCAACATCCAAATCCAAAGGTTCATCCCAAAGAGGAGGATTATCATCCCTATCAATAAATCACCTTGTAGGAGCACCATAAATCACTAAAGATTGATCCCTAAAGGGGAAAGAAGGTAAATTATTTTCTAAACTAGGCTCATAGAAAAGACATATATTATGAGAAGGATCAATCCTCAACTCATCTCCATAAAGATAAAGATTAAAGTCATCTGATTTCTCTAATATATCCTTACAAGGTAATACAAGAGAGGACAAAGAAACATCACACACACTAAATGAAGTCTTTCTAGGTGTATCAATGTTGTAAATAGTGGAACATGAAGGTAACCATGCACACACCCTATGGTAAAGGTCAATTGAAGAGGTTGTAGAGGAGGATGAAATAGGAATAGGATCCATGGAGATCTTATTTGAACAATTTTCATCCTCACTTCCATGTACCTCATTAGGGGATCTATCCTTTTTTGCAACAAAAGCCTCATCAAAGTATTCAAAACAAAAATCATACATGTTGAACATAAAGTAACATTACAAGCATGAAAAATGTAAATGTTTTTGTATTTTTAAAGAAATTTTTGATTGTCTATATATTTTTTAAATATGAATGCAAGAGCATAAAATAAATCTACTTCTATATGCATGGAAGATCTAACATAAAATGTAAATCTAACACCAAAAAGAAAGAGTTGTCTATTGCGGGTTCACCAAAATGTAATACAAAAAATGTAGATAGGGTTTAGAGAAATGGATATTTTCTCATAAAAGTGTCCCTATGAACATATTATCCACCTTACATTTAATTGATATGATAAGGGGTGTAAATCTAGAAATGTTTGCAAAGAATAATGAAATAAAATACATACCTGTGAAAAAGAATCTACTAAAAACCCTCTCAAATGGTCTCAGAAACTATTAATTTTCGTGATCCTGAACCAAAACTATGAGATGTATAAAACCCATAAATATTTTTCCAATCTGGCTCAGTTATGATTTTGACCCAAAAGTCAATGTCACCTTTGACCTAGAATTTTTGATTCTGACCTAGAATTTCTGATTCTGACCCTAAACAAAATGTCGATTCTAACCCAGAAATGAATTTCGATTCTGACCCAGAATTTCTGATTCTGACCCAGAATAGAATGTTGATTCTGACCTAAAATCTCTGACAGAAAATCTATTTCTAGATCCCAATAGCTTGTCGAAAAGGGTATCTAAATCTGCACTCCAAATCGCTGTTTCAAACCTGTCCTTGCAAGAAAAATGGTTTTTTTGTTGGGAGGGGGGAGGCGTTTGCCTTGGTCAAACCCAAGTTTTAGAATTAACCTCAAAATATAATTGAAATTGCATAAGTAAAAAAGTAAATAAATGAATTCACCTTGCTTGTATAGAAACCCTTGTGGCAGATTCAAATCTGTGGATCCACAAGTATATATACACCAGATGTAGAATGTCGGATGTAGGATGTCTCAAAACAATTAATTTTGGATCTTCAACACCAATCTTGAATGGATCTTGGAAGAGGAGGAGGCTTGCATAGATGTGGATGGAGAAATATTCAACAAGAGGGCTCCATAGAGCTTGAATCCTTCAATGGCTACGAATGGATCTCCCAGGTGAATTGAGTGCTTGATTTCTTGGATGCTTGAGAGTAGATGAATGCTCCAATAGATAGTTAGATTTCTTCAAATCTTGCTTCTTAGCTTGTCCTTCACACTTAGATTTCACTTCTCAAGTCTTAGAGAAAATGAGAGGAGAAAGCTTCCTTATATACAAATCTAGGGCACAATCTTCTAGAGAGGCCTACATAGGATAATTAAATTCCCATTAGACCTATACCCTTAGAAGTGGACCTATATGTAATAGGGAAAATATTACATTTTGGGGCATATATATGGCCTCCCTCGTTCTATTTTATGCATTTTTGTTCTAACGTTTTGTTTTGCAGCATGGTAAATCCTCTAAAGGTAACACACATAAGTTGCTAAATTTTGAAGAGATACACATTCAATTACAATTCAATATGCTAAATCCTTGGAAGGTAATGCACATAAGTTGCTAAATCCTAATGAGATACACATTTTACAAATGTATTCTATGGTGATATGAGGATATGGATCCATGGGTACATCATAAAAACCATCAGAATACACACCACATACATGCACAAAGCTGCCAGAAGGTGAACAAATTTATGGGGTGACTATCAATTGCTTTCTTGGTGGGCCATCCTATCCTTTTCATGGTTCATAGTGAGATACACATGTCTTATTGGGCAAGGTAACCAATCCTCTCTCTCTTTTTCTCTTTAACTGGTGACATATCTCTTATTGTGATCTTAGGGTTGACAAAGAATTAAGTCCCTAGGGGCTTGAGGATTCTTTTTTTCCTTTTGATTTCAATAAGATTATCTTTTCTTCATGATCTCCTTTACCAAGAGTTTGCATTGAGTCCATACTCTTGCTAAAGTGGGGGATAAATGTATAGTCAGAAAATGGAAGAACTTCCATTATGGACTGGTTTAGCCTTCTGAGTAAGTGGTTTGGGGTCATGTAAAGCACCTTGAGTGGGTCTTTGACTTGGATCTAGCTTTCTCCCATATTCTGCCCGATTTCTCACTTTTCTCCAGCCTGTTTCTGGCATCCTAAACTGCAAAACTGAGATTTTTGACCTCAAGGTTAAAATTGACCTTTCTGGGTCAAGGTCAGCCTTGACCTTGACCTAGGTAAAGGTCGACCTTGACCTTGAAATAGGTTAGAATCGACCTTAATTCTAACCCAGGGTCCAAATTTCAAGTTTCCATGGTTTCCAGATGTCGGGCTTCAGAAAAGTTCATTTCCCGCTTGCGGGTCGACTATTTTGGGTTCCAAAATGATGACTCTTGAAATTATATTTAATATAGGTCCACTTCTAGGGGTATAAGTCTAATGGGAATTTAATTATCCTATGTAGGCCTCTCTAGAAGATTGTGCCCTAGATTCATATATAAGGAAGCCTTCTCCTCTCATTTTCTCTAAGTGAAATCTAAGTCAGAAGGACAAGCTAAGAAGAAAGATTTGAAGCAAGATAAATATCTATTGAAGAATTCATCTACTCTCAAGAATCCAAGAATTCAAGCCTTTCAAGCACTCAATTCATCAAGGAGATCCATTGGTAGCCATTGAAGGATTCAAGCTCTATGGAGCCCTCTTGTTGAAGATTTCTCCATCCACATCCATGCAAGCCTCCTCCTCTTCAAAGATCCATTCAAGATTGGTGTTGAAGATCTAAAGACAATTGATTTGATACATCCTATATTCTACCTTATATATTCTACATTTATTTTGGAGCATACATACTTGTGGATCCACAAATTTGAATCCACCACAAGGGTTTCTATACAAGAAAGGTGAATTCATTTATTTACTTTGTTACTTATGCATTTTCAATTATATTTTAAGGTTAATTCCAAAACTAGGCTTTGACCAAGGCGAACCCCTCCCCCCAACAAAAAAACCATTTTTCTTGTAGGGACAATTTTGGAGCAGCGAATTGGAGTGTAGATTCAGAAACCCTTTTCAACAAACTTTCAGGATCTGGAAACAGATTTTCTGTCTGAGATTTTAGGTCAAAATCAACATTATGTTCTAGGTTAGAATCAGATATTCTAGGTCAGAATTGACATTCATTTCTAGGTCAGAATTGATATTCTGTTCAGGGTCAGAATAAATTTTTTTGGGTCAAGTTTGATATTGACTTGAGGGTCAAAATCAAAACTGAGATAGACTGGAAAAAAATTTCTTGGTTTTGTAGACCACGTAGTTTTTATTGAGGAGTGCATAAATCAATAGTTTCTGAGACCGTATGATAGGGTTTTCGGCACGTTCTTTTTCAGAGGTATGTATTTTATTCCATTTTCCTTTACAAACCTTATGAGATTTACACCGCTTATCATTACAATTAAATGTATGTGGATAATATGTGCCTAGTGTCACTTTTATGAGCAAATTTTCATTGTTCTAAACCCTATCCAAAATGTAATATAGAAAATGTAGATAGGGTTTAGAACAATGGATATTTTCTCATAAAAGTGTCCCTATGAACATATTATCTACCTTAAATTTAATTGTTATGATAACAGGTGTAAAACTGGAAATGTTTGAAAAGAATAATGGAATAAAATACATACCTCTAAAAATGAATCTACTAAAAACCCTGTCAAACAGTCTCATAAACTATTGATTTCCATTTTCCTGAATGGAAACTGTGAGATCTAAAAAACCCATAAATCTTTTTTTGATCTGGATGAGTTCCAATTTTGACCCAAAAGTCAATGTCACCTTTGACACAAAATTTCTGATTCTGACCCTGAACAAAATGTCAATTCTGACCTAGAAATGAATGTTGATTCTGACCAAGAATAGAATGTTGATTCTAACCTAAAATCTTTGATATAAAATCTATTTCTAGATCTCAATAGTTTGTCAAAAAGGGTATCTGAATCTGTACTCCAAATCACTGTTCTGAACCTGTCGCTACAAGAAAAATGGTTTGTTTGTTTGGGGGAGGGGTTTGCCTTGGTCAATCCCTAGTTTTGGAATTAACCTCAAAATATAATTGAAATTGCATAAGTAAGAAAGTAAACAAACAAATTCACCTTTCTTGTATAGAAACCCTTGTGGCAGATTCAAATCTGTGGATCCACAAGTATGTATGCACCAAATGTAGAATGTCTCAAATTAATTTCTTTTGGTTCTTCAACACCAATATTGAATGGATCTTGGAAGAGGAGGAAGCTTGCATGGATGTGGATGGATAAATCTTCAACAAGAGGGCTTCATAGAGCTTGAATCCTTCAATGGCTACCAATGGATCTCCTTGATGAATTGAGTGTTGGACAGTGCTTGAATGCTTGGATCCTTGAGAGTAGATGAATGCTTCAATATATATTTAGCTTGCTTCAAATATTGCTTCTTTTGTCCTTCCCACTTAGATTTCACTTTTCAAGTCTTAGAAAAAATGAGAGGAGAAAGCTTCCTTATATACAAATCTAGGGCACAATCTACTAGAGAGGCCTACATAGGAGAATTAAATTCCCATTAGACCTATACCCTTAGAAGTGGACCTATATTAAATATAATTTCAAGGTTCATTTCCTCGAAGACCAAAATAGCCGACCCGAAAGCGAGAATTAAATCTTTCTGAAGCCCAACATTTGGAAACTCTGAAAACATGAAATTTGAACCCTGGGTCAGAATCGAGGTCAATTATAACCTAGGTCAAGATCAAGGTCAAACTTTACCTAGGTCAAGGTTGAGGTTGACCTTGACCTAGAAAGGTTGATTTTGACCTCGAGGTCAAAAATCCCAGGTTTGCAGTTTAGGATGCCAGAAATAGGCCAGAGAGAAGTGGGAAATGGGGCAGAACAGGGGGAAATGTTAGATCCAAGTCAGAGACCCATTCAAGGTGATTGAAATGTACCCAAACCACTTCCTCAGAGGGCTAAACCAGTCCAAAATGGAAGTGCTTCTATTTTATGATTATACAGCAAGCTGGTAGAAATTCATTGAACTGGATGTGATGAAGCGGCCTGGGTAGACTAGTGAGGTGCATCCTCATCAACTGCAGTCTGCTGAGGAGATGTAGGTGGTGTAGGAATAACCTCCTATCTCTGTGCACCCTGAGAACCTAATCCAGTAGATATTCTAAGAAAGGTGGGGATAAATGATGGGACATCCCTAAGAGGAACCTCGTTGATAATTTGTAAAGCCTAATATGCGCAAAGTAGACCACTAGATAAACATGCGCCTGTACGATGCAACTGGTCTAAATATGATATAGCTACAACCTTAAAGGAAAATGGTATATCTACTATCTGGTATGGATCATCACTAGAGGATGCATCCTATCTAGGTGGAGGTACACCAGAATGAGAAAGCAACATCTATCTCCCTAAATGATCTGATGACATCTCATGAACCTGTGTCAGTATACTCACAATACTAGAAAATACATCTATCCTGATCCTATCATCAGGTACACTCTATCCTGAATCTACCATTTCCAATCCTTTTGGTATGACCAAAAGGTTTGGACCCACCTTTGCCTTCTTATTAGTGGTCACTAGGGAATTAGGCCCTCTGAATCTATTTGATAATCTCCCCCTCCCCTACCCAGCATGACTAGGAAAATATGTGTAATCAACATCATGATGCAAATGAAATTCTACAAATAATTGTTTGCTGAAATATAGTGGAAGCTCATCCTTCTGGGGCCACCTATGATGAGTAGCCAACCATCGAGGATATATAAATGGTGCAACAAGGTCATCCTCACATTGAGTAGTCATATAACCTCTGACCTGATCCTTGTCTCGGTAATGAGGAATCATGGTCTTCACCATAGCGGTGGAGACCTCTAAATCAACCTATCTATATTTCATTGTGCCAATAACACTGGGGAAGAGATAAGTATAGAATGTATCAATAAATATTATATCATAAGGGTTGTATGATTGAATGATTTCAATCATACAAACTAGGTCCTCTCTAATGATCTTCACCCTATCCCTATTATGGAGGGTGGTGGATGACTGGATACTCTGATTAAGAACCTCAATAGCTTGTGTCAATCAAGCTATGGTACAAGCGAATAACTACTCCTTTCCCTCTTTAGAGTCAATAGATCAATGAGAAGAGTGGTCACTACCGCCCCCTATACACTAGCCTCTCCAGAATCTACAAGTGATGCCCCTCTACCCGATGCCATGTGATATAAAAAATAGATCTATATGCTCGAAAGTATAAAGAAGAATATATGTAGATCTTTGCACATGCACATGGTCCAGTTCTAATTTAATTATATATTTTTAAACACGTGTTACAAATAAATAAAATTGAAAACACTTGAATGCATATAAATTTGAAATAAAAATGATTTAAAATCATATATACATACATGTGCACATTTTTTCTAATGAAAAGAGGTTTTGAGTTATGGTTCAATTTTGTGTCTAGGATTACAACTAGCCTAGTTGAATGTAGATTAATGTTGAATGCTTAGGTTTAGGGATCAACTTGATTTATTTCTCAATTAGGTTTAGGGTTAATTTGTTTGTGGTTGGCCTTTTCATGTTAGTTTCTAGTGTTCTAGTTGAAGGTCAGGGTTCATGTGTTGGTTGAACATGTTAGGGTTTATGTTGGTTTCTAGTACGTGCTCTAGTTTAAGGTTAGGGTTCATGTTGGTTCAACATGTTATGGTTAATTTCTCAATTGGGTTTAAGGATCTACTTTTAAATTAGGTTTAAATGGTTAGGGTTCATATATGTTTGTTTAGTGTTAGGGTTTATGTTGGTTATCATGTTCCAGTTTCATATTAGTTTCTAGCTAATGCCATGTCATAATAGATAAAATAGATAAAAGAAAACACTTGAATACATGTATGTTCGAAAGAAAAGTTCAATTTAGCACGTTAAGGTTTATGTTGATTTATGGTTAATTTTCATGTGTTGGTTTCATGTTAGGGATCAATATGGTTAGGGTTTCATGTTAGGGTTCAAGATGTTGGTTTCATATTCAGGTTTCACATGTTAGGGTACAATGTTATGTTTAATACATGAACATTGTAATACTAATGTTTTCTAATGTCTTGTAGTTCATTTTCCTAAGGTTTTCTTAGGGTTCATGTTAGGGTTCAATATGGCTAGGGTTTCATGTTAGGGTTCAATATGGTTAAGGTTTCATGTAAGGGTTAATGTTAGAGTTTATGTTGATTTATGTTTCAGTTTCATGTTAGGGTTAATTTTTTAGAGTTTTATGTTGATTTATGTTTCAGTTTCATGTTAGGGTTAATTTGTTAGAGTTTATGTTGATTTATGTTTAAGTTTCATGTTGGTTTTATGTTTTGTAACATTTTCCTAATGTTTTGAAACATATGTAATAAAACTAAATTAATTAACTAAATAACATTTTCCTAATGTAAAATTTTCCTAATGTTTTGTAACATTTTCCTAATATTTTTGTAACACTTTCCTATTGTTTTGTAATATTTTCCTACTATTTTGTAACATTTTCCTAATGTTTTGAAACATATGTAATAAAACTAAATTAATCAACTAAGTAACTAACATATAATCTTAACTGAAAAAAATTAAATCTACATAAAACAATATTTTATATTTTCTAAAACAAAAAATAACAAAATTAAAATAAAAAAATCAAATAATAGTACAACTACATTAATTTAACTAAAGAAAACATAAAATTTTTTTTAAAAACATTTTAAAAAAATCCTACCTATTTTTGACCGAAGTACTCCTATTCTACTCTGCAATTCTCGGAAGGCGCTCAGTGTAAATGAGCCACTCTAACCAAAATTTGGGGTATATATGGGTTTTAGGGGTTTTGGTCGAAACCATTTTGGCTGGACCAGGTTCGGCCGGAACCCATCTGCCACATCAATGCCACATGGCACTGTGTGCACTACGTATGTATAGTAGGACATGTTCTAGCTGAAACATGTCTGACCAAAATAGGTCTAGTCGAAACAACCAAAATGGTCCTCAAGTGTGACACAACTCCGTACTTTTACCCAACAGACACTCGGTTCTACAAACTGATCATTCAACTCCTCAATCCTTCTCTACAATCTGTACATGATCTTCTCCTCCACCATGTGAAACTTCTTCATATGCAAAGCTATCAGATTCTCATACCACTTGATGCAGTCAAGCTCAGAGGATCCAATAAAGGACTCCAAGGTGGTTATTGACTAGATTACCGAGAATTCTCCACCAAGCTACCAATCACCAAAGTAGCCAAAAATATGACTGCAACAGATTTTCCAAGAACCTTATATGCCCCTGCATCACTTTAAAGGAAAGTATTTTGAAATATTTGGTGTTTTAGCATAAAAGAAAATTTGCAAACTTGTAGAGAGCGTGTGAACGAAGTTTCAGAGTTTATGGAACCCAAGTTTTTTGTTTGTGCATCCACACTGAAGATGATGAAGAAGGTTGAAATAAAGGATTTTGATCACAATCGTATCAAGCAATTGGGATTCAGATTTCCTTTGGAGGATATGCAGAGAATCAAAAATCTTGGACATAATATCTGGGGTGAATTTCTGTAGTGTATTAACAACAAGTTTATTCTATTTTTGTTGAGTGGGTTTCATGGTGAAACATTAATGCTTGACAAACCATACGTGATAGCGAAGGAAGTAATTGAGGGAGTTACTAGATTGTGCAGTATTGGAAAATTAGCCAGGAAGAATTCTATTAGTTATCAGGAGGTAGAAGTTCTTATAGGAATCAGTCGTGATTAATGTGAATTGCTTCTAGATTCTATTGAAGATCCAATTATAAGGTATGTTTCTTATGGTGTCTCCTCCAAAATTTAGTTTCAAAAATGTGAGGGTTTAACTTATGCTTTAACAGTGTATATTCCATGAAAGATAGTGAAGGAGAGTGTGCAAATAGATTAGTGTAAAATTTTGTTGGATAACTTCCTTGAGAATGTAAAAATGTCAATCAAAGAAAGAAATTCATTTAAATTTGGTTCGTTGTTTATGTGCTTGGTATTCTAATTTATGAAATCTTTACCAAAGAATGAAAACTTTGAGTGGAGGACCTATATTCCTGTAGGTAAGCAAATTTGCAGATATCTAAGTTTCTTAGAGGACATTGTGAGTGCATGTGAGGAATACTTTTCTACATTACAAATGAATATTTGTTCTAGATTAGTTGTTTCTAGTGCTATGTCTATAAGTCATTGTGAGGAGGGTTCCTCCTTTGGTCAAAATTATTTGGAAGCAGTTGTTGGTGGTTCATCACTTGAACCAAAGAATTTGAATAATGATGAGAAAGGAAAAGAAAAAGTTACAATTTCAGAAGACGAAGAAGAAGATAAAGAGGAAAATATTGTAGGTAAGATGGAAGTTGAAGAATAGAAAGAAAATATTTTTTATAAAAATAATATTAATAATTTTATATATATATAAAATAAAACTTTTGATAAAATATGTTCATGATTTATGTAGGTAATCTGAAAAAAATCTAAATATTTATAACATTTACCCAGATCAAATGAAAATAAACATAAATTTCATGCATACCGCAACACAATGATTCACACATGGAAATTTTTTTTAATATAAAAATATCAAACTCTAAAATTCACCCAATACATTATTCCAAAATCAATAAGATCATAATATACATGTGGAGCAAGCCTCTCATAAGATCATCACCAACTAGAGATCCATAGGTTGTTCAAAATCTATAACACTCTTACACACAACCTTCATCTCATGACATGCCTAATATATGAGAGATGCAATACATGAAACCATCAAACTGTTTTACAAATCCATGAGGTAAAACAACCCAAAAAGTGAAACATAACTTATCTCAAACCCAAGACGTATAATGACATGTCAAACATAAAAAAACTTGTATAACACCCCTTTATAGCTCATTACTTTGAGAGGTGTCTATAGTGACATAAAAACCCTATGTAAATTTATCCCTTTCAATTTTAAATTGATGTTCAAGATGGAAGTATGTCTAAGATGATGTATTATTATGGTATTTTTTCTTTATAAATGTTACAAAATAATGATCATAACCAGTTACATTCAATCCCTTCCCTACATAACCCATGAGAGATAAGCACACATACAATCTTAAAGAATCACCATAATGAAAAGATCAAATAGATATGCAACAAGATAACACAAGATATATCGAGGGAAAAATCTCATGAGGGAAAATCCTAGCCTCCAAAATCATCCTGTAATCCCCCGCCAGGGAACCCCAGAAAGATTAACCTAGAACATGATACTATGTGTGCTGAATATTTTTTTTTTAAAGTTAACATAAAGAGACATGCATTAATGCAGAAGAAATTACCATTTATACATGTGTCCTACACTCACATAGATTACATGACTCAAGGGTTAAATGATGTTGAATTACTTAAAGCAAAACACAACTAACAATATAAAAAAAGATTCTATCTGATTAGGTATAAAAATACAACTTACATAACCATAATTACAATCCCCACGGATAACCATGAAACCACCATAAACTCACATCCACTGCACATGTCACAGGGTATGTGGTAATCACTCTAATCTACTTAATATATAATATCTAGATTAGGTATTACGTGCGATACACTAATACAAGATTTACAATAATGAAATTACATAATAAATGATGAAGTAACATAAAGAGCTCATCCGCAAAGAACCATCAAGCATCTGGTACAAGGATGTCGAATCTCAATGGGTAAAGAATCACTACCACCCGTCTGTGTGGATCCACAAAGGTCCACCCCACCGTGCTAAGGAGATAACAATAGACCCAACTTGGATATCCAAAACCAATAAGGAAATAACCACTAAGAAAAGGATCCTGAAAGCTCTCTAATCCAGGTACACCATAACTCATAAAAGGTAAGACTTACTAATCCAAAGGCAACTAACACACGTAGGAAGTCTAGACTGTGTAAAGGAAGTTTTCATCATGTACGTCTAACCCTTAAGTTAAGTCCTATCAATCCCAATGGATTTTGGCACCTAAGTGACCATACACGGAGCCAATGACCTCTCAAACTGACAAGGCCACTAACTATGCCAGAACCCGCGCCTCATAAGGGGGAAAGCATTATCTCATCCTCCATCTCAGTCTTTACTAGCACTCAAGCATGGGTGAGGAGAATCATATCTTATTAGTTCATTTTAATCTCTCAGTATGTCTTTAATTATCACTTATTAAGAAAACTCTACAATAAGCAATCCAGTAGTCACTTACGGACACATAACTTATTGCAAGCCACCTCCTACTACACATCTAGGTAACCTACCCTAGGCTCACAAATCCTAATAGATCTAGCATAGGTCGCAACCCACAATTATACCCCAAATCCAGTATCCCATACAACAGGAACGTCACATATAGGTATACAATCAGGTAACAGAATCGTAAGGGTCATCAAGGTCAGTTTAGGGTAATAACATAAACCAGACATGCCATAAAGTATCAAAAATGATAAACACTCCCCTCGGCCTCTGTATACATCCTAGGTCAACTAATGCCCCCAAAAGTAACACATATATGTAAAAGAGAACCATAAGGATGCATAAAGCAAAAAATGTCTTTAAGAACTAAAAAAATGAACTATATACATATAATCATTCACAGTCAACCCAAACATAAACTCCATTTAATCAATAACTTAATTTGAAATAATTAAGGTCATTTTCATTAAATCCACTTAAAAACTACCTCTAGTAATTAAATAATCTAATCAAAATATTCATTAATTATATCCAATTAATTATCCACTCCAAAAGTCTCGACTTCACCTCAGGATTATTGAATAAAAAATTAACAAAAATTAATTTTAAATAATCAAAACCCATTAATAAAAGTAATTAATAAAACATATTAATAAATTAATTGTAACTAATAATTAATATATTAATTCAAAATTAATAATAAAACAAGAGCTATTAACTTAAATTAATAATTAATACATTAAATACAATTAACAATTAACATATTAAATTAAAACTATTAATAAAAATATATTGATTACTTTACAAATTAAATACAATTAATGATTAATATACATTAACTAAAACTATTAACAAAATAATTAAATTTAATAACAAATTTCATACTAAATAAATTATAATTAAAAAAAAACAAAATTTAAACAAAACTTAAATAAAACTTTACGGGGGGGAGCGGGTCCCCTGCGGCCGCCC
>MU223514.1:1011028-1055093 GCA_018584345.1 Thuja plicata | reverse complement strand
TCTTCAACTTAACATTATCAAACATTCAATCAGTTACATGTCATCAATCTCTCCCTTTGGCATTGATGGCAACAAACTTATATTATCACACTATACTATTTCTAATACAATATGAAATACAATTGTTCAGATTCATCAAACTACCAAACAATGTTTGATAACCAATAAAAATGTCTGACCGCCGATAAGATCTGTGTTAGCTTAGATTTCATTCTTGCAGCTCTCTGTGTTTCTTGTTATGATGTGTTGCATCCTTTCCTTGTGTCAATATATTTCTTTTGACTATTCTTCTTCTTTGATGTTTCTGTCTCTTATCAGCAACTCTCCCTATGGATATAATCTCTCCCTGTTGGAGTAATATGATAATGGATAATCTTTTTTTTTGAAGACTGTGATAATATGGAAACTTTCTCTCCCTTTGACAACAATGCCAAACAAATATCTTACTGATATCTGACATTAATGTCAAGTGATCTTTTCTCTCCATCTATAATATATTCCTTGAATTTTCCTTATCCATCAACAATACAATAATGTGTCCTGGTGCTCGGTTCTGATATATACCTTTCTGTATATAGATATGTAACTTTGAAGTTCATCTTTTTGATTGTATCAACATGAATGATATTCTGATAATATATATGCTGATGCAACCTTCAGTCTTTTAATGATTGGTAGACAAGGGTTTGACCCCTAGTCTCTTTCTTAGGTACACAAACATATTCCTAGGCAGTGGCTTGGTGAAGATATCAGCTAATTGCTCTTTTGATTGCACATACTCAAGTATCACCTCTTTTTCTTGAACTTGTTCTCTTAAATAATGATACTTGATTGCAATGTGTTTAGCCTTGGAATGCATGACTAGATTCTTGGAAATTTTTATTGCACTGGTGTTATCACAATAGATAATCACTGGTTCTGAGATCTTCATATGGATACCTTCTAGAAACTGTATGATCCGTGCAATATTTGAGTAGTTTGCAGCAGCAACAACATATTCTTCTTTTGCAATAGACTGAAAGATGTATCCTTGCTTCTTGCTAATCCATGTGACAAGTCTGTCACCCATAAAGAATGCTCCTCCAGTTGTGCTCTTTCGGTCATCAAGATTTCCAGCCCAATCAGCATCGGCAAACACTTTTAGTTCAAATTTTCCTTCTCTTCTATACCATAAGACAAATTACTCAGTATTCTTTAGATATCTCTGGATTCTTTTCACAGCAGTCATATGTGATTCCCTAGGGTTAGCAAAAAATCTAGCAACAATTCCTACTGCATGTGCAATATTTGGTCTAGTGTGTACAACATACATGAGTTTTCCAATCATTGATCTGTACAAAGTTTGATTTACCTATGTTGTCTTGTCTTCCGTTGTTAACTTAGATCCAGTAGCCATCAGTGTTCCAACTAGTTTGGAATCTTTCATCTTGAATATTTTTAAGACCTCTTTGATGTATTTGGATTGTGTAATGAAAATACCTTCACTTTGTTGAATGATCTGTAGACCAAGAAAGAACTTGATCTCTCCAAACATATACATCTTGAATTCTTTGTTCATATCATCAGAAAATGATTTGCATAGCATATCATTTCCTCCAAATATGATGTCATCAACAAATATTTCAGGAATCAAAGTGTTAGCATCAGTATCTTCTTTTAAATAAAGATTACTATTTTCACTAGTCCTTATGAATCCAATACTTATTAGATAGGAATAAAGTCATTCATACCAGGCTCTAGGAGCTTGTTTTAATCCATACAAGGCTTTGTGAAGTCTACATACCATGTTCCTCTTGTTTGGATCTACAAACCCTTCTGGTTGCTCAATGTATACCTCTTCTTCATGTATTCCATTTAGGAATGCTGACTTGACATCCATTTGATATACTTTGAATCCTTTGTATGCAACATAAGCAAGTAGTATTCTTACTTCTTCTAGCCTAGCAATGGGTGCAAAGGTTTCTCCATAGTCTATACCTTCTTCTTGTGCATACCCCTTGCATACTAGTCTTTCTTTGTTCCTTGTGACTTTACCATTATCGTTCAACTTATTCTTGAATATCCATTTTGTACCGATGACATTCTTGTCATCTGGTCTTGGCACAAGTGACCATATTTTGTTCTTCTCAATCTACTCAATCTCATCATTCATAGCACTTATCCATTCTTCATTATCTAGTGCAACATTGACAGATTTTGGTTCAAACTCACAAATTAAACAATTTGAGTTTAAAGGCTTACATCTTGTTCTTGTATCAACTTTCTTATCTCCTATGATCTGGATCTCTGGATGGCTCCTTCTTACATATCTAGAAAGTACAGGTACAACCCTTTGTGTATTAGCTTGATCATTATTTTGATCTTCATTCTATTCTTCATTACCTTGCACATTATCTTGATTATTATCCTAACCGTCAGTAACAACAGTTTGACCGTTGGTTGCAACATTTTGTTGTTCTTGGATTAAGCACTATTTCTCGGGTAGAGTGTTGGGTTATTCACAATATAGACACTTGTTTTTGTCCTCTGGTTCTTTTGTTCTTTTCAGCTCATTCTTTTCTGCAAATTCATGAATTTTTACATTTGCACTTTGAACTATTTTGTTAGAGGCCTTGATAAGACATTTAAAAGCTTTGCTTTTGGTAGAATATCCCAGAAAAATACCTTCATCACTTTTGGCATCAAGCTTTCCATTTCTATCATCCTTTAAGAAATAACATTGACTACCAAAGATTTTGAAGTAACTTACATTGGGTGTTTTACCATACCATAGCTCATAAGGTGTCTTCTTTGTGTCCTTCTTCAATTGTACTCTTTTAAGTGTGTAGACAATAGTGCTGCCAGCTTCCCTCTAGAAGATTTAGGTGATGTCTTTCTCTATCATCAGTGTTCTTGCACAATCAACTATTGATCTGTTCCTTCTCTCAGCAATCCCATTTTGTTGTGGTGTTCTTGGTGCAGAAACCTATCTTTTTATACCACGCTCATTACAGAAATTAGTGAATTCATCTGATTTAAATTCTCCTCCTCTATCTGATCTCAAACATTTCAAATCCTTACCACTTTGTTTTTCTACCATAGCCTTATACCACTTAAAAATCTTGAATGCTTTAGATTTATCTTTTAGAAACATAACTGTCATCATTCTAGAGTAATCATCAACAAAGACAATAAAATATCTATCTCCGTAATAGCTCTTTGTCCTCATAGGTCCACATAAATTAGTATGGACTAATTTTAGAATATCATCAGATGTATGGGTTTTACTTTTGAAACTAGACTTTGTCATTTTACCTTTTTGATAATTTTTGCACATGATGTTGTCTGGCTTTGTCATCGTCGGTAAGCCTCTTACATTTCTTCTTCTGCTTATCTTTATCATGTTGTCAAAATTTACATGACACAATCTTTTGTGTCACAACCATATGTCTTCATTTCTAGTCATTAAGCAAGTGGTGTTAGTATCATTTAGATAGAATAAGTTACCTTTAGTCTGTTCACCGGTACCAATCAATTTTTCTGATTCATTGAAGATCTTTGGTTTCTTGTTCTCAAATGCTACTCTGTGACCTGAATTATTCAGCTGAGAAACACTCAACAAATTATAATTCAGTCCTTTTACCCAATAATCATTTTCACATTTAATCAGGTTATTCAACATTATAGTTCCTTTACCTTCAACCGAACAAGGTATGTCATTACCCATTCTTACTGTACCACCATTGTAATACTCAAAAGTGTTAAACTTTTCTTTGTCACCGGTCATGTGGTGAGTGCAGCCACTATCTATAATCTAGATGTCATTCTTGCTAAACTTAGATATGAGTGCATTTTCTACATACCTTTCATCTTCATCTAAGTCATCCTTCACAACTACAAATACCATCTTGATGTCTTCATTAGATTCAGTATCAGTACCATCATCTTTGCAAGAAACTAGGTAGCTAGCCTTTTTTCCTTTATCCTTGTAGTCTCAGGTATCTCTTCTTTTTGATTATCGGTAACCTCTGTAATCTTTGTTATCACCTCTATCATTTTTCTTCTCAAAAGTTCTATCATTACTTCTGTCCTCTTTTCTTCTATTAGGACATCTTGTAGCAAAGTGTCCAATCTCTTTGCAATTAAAGCATACAAGTGGTAACTTGCCTTTGTATTTACCTTTTCCTCTCTGCACTCTTCTAGCCATAAGTGCTTCTATTTCATCTATATCTTCTTCTTCACTTTCACTTTCACTTTCACTATCTTTTCTAGATGAGTATCTATGACTGGATTTGCTTATTTTCATAGAAGAATTAAATGCAAACTCTAAGTTTGGTAAGACACTATTGTCAAATTTATTCATTTCAAATGAAATTAGTCTACCAATTAAACTATCAAGAGTAACTCTATTGTTTTCTACTGCTCTCATTTCTTGAATGGTAGAAACTCTAATAGCATATACATGCAATAAGGTTCTTAAGATTTTACTTACCACTATCTCCTTTTCAAGTGTACCTCCAACACCTCGTATAGCATTGACTACTTCTTTTATTCTTGTTCTATACTGTGTGATGTTTTCTCCTTCTTTCATTCTGAGATCATCAAATTTTCCTCTAAGTCTTTCTGCCTTGGCTCTCAGAACATTTGTATCACCTCCATGTACAAGCTTTAGTTTGTTCCACATTTTCTTTGTAGTTTTTCAATCCTTGACATCTTCAAATTCAACATTGGAGAGTGAGGAAGAAATCTCTATAACCATGAAGTTATGGTCATGCTTCTCTCTCAATTGATTTACTGTCAAAGCTCCTATAGGCAACACATATTCAGTATCTAGGAATTGAGTAACATCATTACCAGTAGCTGATAAGTGGAGTCTTATCCTTCTTTGCCATGAAGAAAAGTTGTCTTTGTTCAACTTGGGCACATCTTGTCTATTCATCTCGTGATCTTGACTTAGGTCTTGAAACCTTCCTTCTAAGAAAACAAGCTCTGATATCAATTGTTAGTAATAATTGAAGGGCGGGGGGGGGGGTGAATCAGTGGCTTCAAAAACTTATCCTTAAACTTAAGAACCAATCAATAAATCTCAGATTTTTAAGTCCCTACAAGATGCATGCCATGAAATACTAATAATGATTTAACTTTCTGTCGACTTTCCTTTTCTAACCTTATTCTCCTTGATTACTAATAAGTAGTACAACTATTTACTGACACTTAGTAAATATGCAGAGTATACCGATCAATCCAGAAATGCATATGTGAAAAGTAAAATAGTAAAGTAATAAACCATACACACATAACACATGGATTTTAACATGGAAACCCTGTTAACGAAAAAAATCACTGGGACCGGTACCCCAAATTTTCACTCTTCTAAAGTTAGCCCTGTTAGGAGCCAACACCGTTAAAGGTTACAAACACACTATTAGGTGTGACCTTGTTAAAGGATTTTATACATAGAGGTTGTTAGTTAGTATCAGGCATCTATTTTCTACCATCCTTGAATCAGCCTCCTTCTTAGACTGTCAATAGGCTTTAGGAAAATATTTCTACCATCCTTGAATCAGCCTTCTTCTTAGACTGTCAAAAGGTATCTAGCAAGTCCAATGCTACTTTCATGAATGAACCTTTTTGGCACTCCTTGGGATGTACCTCAATATATAGAAGACTGTTAAGTCCTGCTCTGTTAAGAGACTTGATGCTTCAATGGTTAAACTGAAACATAATGACCTGTTTCTAATGCAACTTGAATTGTATATTTTCAGATCTATTTATATACATTACCTCTCTGTTCTTTGTGCTCCACACTTTCTTCTCTGTGATGCTGTGCTTCATTGTTCGTCAGTGTCTGCAGAATTCTTTAGCTCTCCTTTAGCTTGATTGATCAGGACTGTATGAAGTTATCCTTCATTAGTTTCTCTTCAGCATCCTCTTATTATTCACTCCCCTTTCATGTGATTTAGAAATGAATTAATCTTGTCTCTTATAAAGACATGATATTTACCGTTTCTTGATTCTTGGCATGAAAAAAATCCAGCCAATCTGATTTAAAGCATAACTCATGATTTATCTCATAGTTATATTTTTGCCAACTGTACAAATCTTCTTTAAATCAATCACTTAACTCTGGTTGAATAAAATAATGAAAACAACAAGTTAAGTCTATCTTTAGCTCTTACCAGCTAGATATTTTGTCAATTTCTGAACTCTCTGTTATGTTGGTTAACTCTGCAGTTAGTTGTCGGTGACAACTGCCAGTTCCATCGGTGTGACTCTAGTCAGCTTTAGGATCTCCATCCGTCAGGCATCATTGGATTTTACTCGTTGGGCAACTCTATTCTCAGCTCATTGGGTATCCTGTGATTTTTCTTCTTTGCTTTTATCGATGGTGTGCACTCCATCGGTGTTATCTGTCACTTAGTGAATACTTGACTTTTATGTATTGCTGAAAGCATAATATTTGTTCCATTGATTCTCTAAAGTATTTGGCATTATATACATGACCGTACATATGATATCAAGTCAACATCAATGAAAATACAAACCATTAACTGATTTAATGGCTTGCATTATCTTCAACTTAACATTATAAAACATTCAATCAATTACACGTCATCAAGAATGAAGATCTAGAAAAATTGTAAACAATAATGTTTCCTTATACCACATATAAAATAAGTTATGTTGTGTCAACAATGATCTCCTCCAAGTATCCCAAATAAAATTCCATAACAACATCTAAAACATGTTCAGTCTCTTAGACCAAACAAAACAATGTATCATGTAATGTGAACAAGGATGTAAGTATTTTATAACAAATAAGATCAAATTAATAATAGTCATTTTCAATGAAGGAATCAAGCCCATTAAAATATCTCCTAATATCCTCATAATGATATTTTTGGTTTGTCCACCATAGCTATAAGAAGAATAGGTGGAGGTTATGTCCCTACAAAGGTTGTATATTAGAAAGCACCTTAGTGGTGAAATTTCCATTAGGCTTGCCTGCCTATTTTCCTTTAAACATCATCTTCCAAAACACGCTCACTACAGAGAGCACCAAGGACCAACACCATGGGATTCTCAAGGAGAAGTGAGAAGGTAAAACCATGGCAGTTCTAGTAGCACACCACAAGGAAACAAACTAGAGTTTCATATACCTCTGTGTGAGTTTTGCCCTTTCAAGATCCGCCAGCATGTCGTGTGCTCAATCCGTATTTGTATCACTTGAAAGGTGGTAGGATCCACATCCTTTATGGAAATTTTCATTTTTTGGTTAGTGAAAAATCTTGAAGAAGTCCCAAATCAAAACAACATCCTCCCCATCATGCTGGTGAATATTTGAGAAAAGTGTAGGTGGCCTTCATGTTGCATGCATGAAAAGAGAATAATAATTTTAAAAGGTGGCATGCCTGAATAGCCATAAGGGCCATAATGACGATTCTTCCACATGGAAAATTTAAATCCTTTCTCAACATTTTTGAGATTTGGTTTAGGGATCTCTTTCTATAAAAGACCCGTAGGCACATTGTAAAAAAAAATCTTTTGGAAAGTTCAGTTAGAGCTAGGATTTATTTTCTAGGAATTATTTTCATTAGTAGAACACTTAAATATAGCTGTATATGCATTCTTCTGATCCTAGTCTTGTAATATTGCATATTTAATAGAAGGAATATATTAGGCTATGTCAGTGTTACTTTTTATGTATATTTATTTATGTTTTGTGGATGGTTTTAAGGTTCTATATCATTTATAACCAAGTATAGCTATCATCTATTGCTTTCAGGCTCTTATAATCAATTTTTATTGACAAGTTATTAGATAATGTCTGGTTACTCTTTCGATACTTGTAGTATAGGGTTATACCATGCCATTCTGTGAACAAATCCCTTCTAGAATAGTTTTTTAGTTGGATAATGAGGGTGATTTCCCTATGAGCCTTAACGGGTTCTTCTCACGAGAAGATATGAATTCTTTGGCTTGTGTTTAGGATCATTTCGTCACATTCTCTTTCCAACAATGAAGAGTTTGTGGCATTTTGTGCTCATTTATAGGGTCTAAAATTATTGTTATCTGCTAACTGAGCTTAAAGGGCTTCAAAATATGTGGTGTATCACCTTAGTTTTGTTTTGAGACTCCTCCCCTTTCCCCAAAACACCAATAGAAGAGCCAACTTCTATAAAACCCCAGAGGTTGTTTCACAGGGTGAAATTTGTCCCACCCCTGTAAAAATTATGGACTTCCCTCATCTAGGTGAGAGACTAGATCTGGAATCAATAGTTTTCCTAGAACACCTAGTAGGATAGAGCTTTCACAGATAAATATTTGGTGCATTCTTTAGTATTTTCAGCCTTGAGGAGGCAGATTCCAAGGACCTAATGAATTTGTAGCCAAACTTTGGCTAGATTATGATGGTACGAGTCAACTTCCTAGATTTACACTCCCCTTTCCCTTGTAAATTATTTTCCTTCCCTTATGCATTAAAATGGAGGGATATCATGGATAGAAATACCCCCACTCCTTTTCATGAAAATGCAGATGTTCCACCTCTTCACTAGCAATATCAGGCTAGGAGTGAGCATATTTTTTCTCCATATTCCCTTGCTATACCTAGTTATGAGAAAATTCTTGATCCATACTACCCACCTACTCCCACTCATGCTGAGCAGCTATAGGAGGTTCCTTTGAACTCCTATCATCATGCTTACCCTCCCGCCCACAACCAAAATGTGGGAAGCTAAGAAAATATGAGTTGCAGGGAAATTTTGCTCAATTTCCAAGATAAACTAAAGGCTATCGAGGAGGAGAAAGAATATCACTAGTGAAGAGAAGAGATATCTTACCAGGATCACATGCTATAAAAACAAGATGGTGTTCTTAGAGTGCAACAAAAGAAAGAACAAAGAAATAGGTTTTGAAGAAAGGGGCAGATCCATCGAGTCATGAGCCTCCAATTGCTCATGGGTAAGAGGGAATAACTTCAAAGGAAGAGGGAGAAAAAAAGAGAGAAGTAAATGAAAAGTTACAGGAGGTTATTGAGAAGATTGTCCCTCAATAGATCTCTCTACATACATGTAATGAGGAAGGAAACAAAGAGGAGGAAGATTCAATCCCCCTATTCAATGAGATTCCCTTATTTGTTGATATGGAGGAGATTGAGAAAAATTATGACAACACAATAAAGAGAATAGTTCAAGAAGAGGAGCTTCTTGTTATTTCAAGATGTCATTGAGATTCCTGCGTTATAGGGGCATATCTTAAGATGAAGGGAATCATAGAAGAGATTGATGAAGAAGATTACTTCCTCGATGATTTTGATGTCATCTTCTTATCCATCGACTTCAAATTGATGACTTCTAGTCTAGGTGGCCAAGAGTTGCAACAAAAGGAGGAGGTCTACATAGCAGTAAAAAACCATTAGAGCCAGTATTTGATGGTTATGAGGAGATGGAAGGGCTGGTGGAGCCATTAAGGGGATGTCCCATTAGAAATCTGGCTTAGATCTACAAGTTTCCACTAGTCATGCTCACCTCTGAGCATGAAGATGAGCTTCATGAAGGGAAGAAGCAACTTACCCATGCACTAATAGAAGACAACATGCAAACATGGGTGAAATTATTTATTTCTAGACCTTGAGAGGCATTCTGAAATGTTGGATTCCTTTCAAGTTTCCTTTTTTGGTTGGTAGTCCAGAAACATGTAAAATATCAGAAGCTAGTTAGAAAGGGAAGCTACTTCAACAAGCTAGTTAATGGATTCATTTAACACCTTCTCAATGTAAATATTTGTACATAGTAGTTTAGTAGTTTTATCTGAAGACATTATTTTTTCCATTAGTATACAAAGGGAAAACAATTTTTGAACCATCACCGAAAGATAGAATTTCAGTAAAAACTAAAAGTACAGACAACAAAGGTCACCAAAAGTGGTAAGTTCAAGAGAAACCTGACAAGATAGATCACAAGAGAAACCCGAAACAGTTTGCATAGTTCAACCCAAAAATGTTGAAGTGTAAACCAACAATGCAGAAAAGTAGAGGAACCTGATAGAGCAAGGGAACCTGACAGATAGCTCAACGAAGGAACACCGACAGAATGACAACAAAGCAACCCGAGCATCAGACACCGAAAGTCAGTTAAATATCAAGAAATGTGGAGCTAACTTCCACGTCAAATAAAACACTTATGTTTTATATTTAGCATTTTGATTTGATTTAAAAACATTTCTTGAGGGACAAGCAATGTAATTGTAATTGTTTTAATCAGTCTAACTGCTTAAAAAAACATGCAAACTAGGAGATCAAGGTTAAGTTGTAAACCTTTGATCATAGAGTTATCTTTGTAATACATGAAACTAAAATAGGTCAATCTATTGTATAAATATATGTGTAATCATTCATTTCATACATGATGTGAGGATGATAGTAGCGAAGGAGCACATCTATGGATCAGACTAAGAGTTTCAAGCAAGAAAAACAAAAGATGAATTAGGTTATCAAGAACTAGATTCAAGGTTACCAAGAAAAATAGGTATTAATCAATCACATTAGGTGATACATTGTACATGTGAATTTATTGGATATGTTATCAACAATTGTATATTGCATACACTCAGGTCACTAAATATTTTTTTCTACAATCTAACAAGTGTAGAAAATAGAAGAAATCCTTTCAAGAAAGGTGGATTTAACAATCCTTATGTAAATCTCTTAACCGAGTGTACACTAAATAGTGTTTCTAAAGCTCTTAATAGAGTAGACCTTAACTAGTCTCCACATAATAATCCTAACAAGGTAGATCATCAGAAGTGATTAGATTGTAAGCCTTAACTGACCCCTTCCATTTTGCAGATAGTGAAGCTTTGTGGGTTTCATCCCCACCATAGTTTTTACCTTCTAACAGGGGTTTTCTGCATTACCAAATCTTGTGTAATGTGTCATTACATTTCATGAATTTTTCTATGAATGCTTTACATGTTAATTATTTTATGAATTGATGTTACATACACAAAGATAGAATAGAGGATATCAATGGTAATACAATTGATTACATAAAAAGATAAAGTTCAATTAATAAAAGTTTTGAGGGTACTGATTCACCCCTCCCCTCTTAGTACTCCATTCCATTATTTCCAACATTATTTTCCAACAAGTGATTTGCACATAATGTGTTCTCCTTAAGGGAATGCATGTTGTAGTTTCTTATTTTCCTCTAAGTGAATGTTCAGACAGGTTTTTTGGACCCTCTTCATGACTCTATGCCCAATGGATAAGGCTTTCATATGTTCTTTCTCACCATACCAAGACCCCTTATGAGTCACCAAATGTTGGTATGTCCACCATAACCAAAAGTAGAACAAGCAGAGGTTATGGACCTACAAAGATTGGATAGAAGAAAGAACCTAAGTGGTGCAATTTTCATTAGGCTTTCCCTCTTCTTTTTCTTTAAACACTTCATCTTTCAAAATACACTCACTACAGAGAGTACCAAGGACCCACATCGCAGGATCATTAAGGAGAAGTGAGAAGGTAAAACCATGACAGTTCCGCTAGCATACGACGTGGCAACACAATGGAGTTTCATATACCTCTGAGAAAGGTTTTACCTTTCAAGATATGCCAGCATGCCACATGTCCAATCCATGGTCACATCATTCAAAAGGTGGCGGGGTCCACATCCTTCTAGGAAATTGTCATTTTTTATGTCAGTGACAAATGCCAAGGCAGTCCCAAATCACAACAACATCCTCCCCATCTCAATGGAGAATTATTAGAGAAAAGTGTAGGTGGCATTCATGTCACACATAGGAAAAGAGAATAATGATTTAAAAAGATGGCATGCCTAAATGGTCATGATGGCTAGTGCAATTATTCTTACACATGAAAAATTTAAATCCTTTCTCGATGTTTTTTAGATTCGGTTCAAGGATCTCTTTCTATAAAAGTCCTAAGGGCACATTGTAAAAAAAAGCTTATGGAGAGTTCAGTTAGAGCTAGGATTTTGTTTCTAGGATTTTTGTTCATTAGAAAAACTCTTTAATATAGTTATATTTGTATTCTTATGACCCTAGTCTTGTAATATATGCATATTTAATAGAAGGAATATATTTCTCTATGTTGGTGTTTCTTTCTATTTTGTGGATAGTTTTAAGGTTCTGTGTCATTTCTGAACAAGTATAGCTATCATCTATTTCTTTTAGGCTCTTATAATCCATTTTGATTCACAAGTTATTGGATCATGTCTGGTTACTCTTTCAATACTTGTGGTCTAGGGTTATACCATGCCATTCTATGAAAAAATCCCTTCTAGAATAGTTTTTTGGTTGGATAATGAGGGTGTTTTCTTCGTGAGACTTAACGGGTGCTTCTCATGGGAAGATATGAATTCTTTTTCCTATGTCTAGGATCTTTCCAGTGTGTTCTCTTTCCAGCAATGAAGAGTTAGTGGTGTTCTGTGCTCATTTCTGGGGTCTGAAATTATTTTTGTCTGCTAACCAGGCTCGAAGGGTTTCAAAATTTGTGGTGTATCACATAAGTTTTTTTTTGAGACTCCTCCCCTTTCCCCAAAACACCAAGAGAATAATCAACTTCTATAAAAACCCCAGAGGTTTTTTCATAGGGAACAATTTGTCTCACCCCAGTGAAACTTCTAGACTTCCCTCATCTGGGTAGGAGACTAGATCTGAGATCAACAAACATGCTAATAATGACATATGCAGAAGGAGACAAACTATGCCAAACATCTCTCAAACTGAATCCTCTAGAACTAACAATTTATTTAGTTCAAGATCCTTATCTATGAAAGATAAGAATAAAATTAATGTTTTTAATGTTATAAGGCACTGGGAGAGGGGGGAGGGTGAATCAATGTAACCATAGATCTACAAACTCTTTTCATCAACTTCCAAAGTAACCAACATGCAAAGAAAAATATAACATAAAAGTATAACAAAACATGCATCCAAAAAATCAACACAAAGACACAATTTTTTTTGTGTGGAAACACTTGTTAGAGGGAAAACCACAGTGGGAATTATCACCCACAAATCTTACTAGTGCACCCATATCATCTGCCCTGTTAGATGCATTACATCACCATGTTAGGGGTATACTCGATTAAGAGTATCTATAGCCCGGTTAGGAGCTATTACCAAGTCTTGTTAGGAACTAACCTATTAAAGGATTTAAAAATCCTTCTGAGAGTCACCCGGTTAGAGGATTTAAACTTTAGACATGTTACGATCTTGCATACCCTGTTAAGAGTAACCTTGTTAGAGGATTTTGATTGCAATCTTGTTAGAACTTGCCTTGAGAATGAAACTCAAAGAATGAGCTGATGATGGCACATTATTCCTGATAGATCTATTTTTGTACTTCTCACTGTGCTATCATGATTATACAAAATTCTCCTTAAACAATCACAATCATCACAACATAAAAACCTCTCATTTATTTTTAATTGTATCTCTTATGAACATATTTAGGTTGGTGGAATAACCCTAAAATGTGTTACCTAAGTCAGCCTCTAAATCCCAATCAAAATTCATAAGAGATTATGCCAACATAGGAAATTGAAATCCTCAAAGTCAGCCCTCAAAAATATAATTAAAAATGAATCAAACATTGATGAATAATTTACCACTACCTCGATTTCATCACCTTTACTAGACCGGTTGACCATTCTAGCTTATAAAACTGATGATTCCTTCCAATGTTCATCCTTACATTAAATTTGCTTAAGTGATCATAGATGTAGGTATACACAACTGTATAGATATTTCCTGACCGATCACATCATTTGAATAGTCCATATCATCACTGCGCAACACATTTATGATGACTGACTGTGTTATCATCGATTGACTGAACACATAGAAAATGCTTGTGCAATCACCTTCATCATCGATATAATGGATTTAATCAACCTAGAAGACTTGTTTCCAACAATAAAAACACTAAAAAATCCACTACATGATCTAGGATATGATCATCTTCATCATATGCCAACAAATGCTCCTAAAAGAAGCAATGGAATATACCGCTCAAGTAGCATACTACCAATTAGACCAAGAGTGGGGAATGAGAATGTTCATCAAGATATCCAAGTCACCACGACTCATCCAAGAACACACTCCTTTCTAGTCTATATCATCTGAAAGATACTAGTTCTTTCTACTAAAAATATCAACCATCCTAAAACATGTCTCTAATCATAAGAGAATATTAGCCTCAGTCTTATTGTATCCATGGGCACCTATAGCCAATTAATCCATGCCAAACTCCAAGTGCAACACAACACCTTCATGAAGAAACCAATAAAATGACCATGTACTTAATATAGAGGGAATAAAACCAAGATAAATGCCACATATACAACCTAGGAATCAAGATCATAAAGATGACAACATGATCTAACCATCTCCTCTAAGAAGATAAGATGCCCATATCAACATATCAAGTAACTATATCATGTCAAAACTCTAATGCTCAATCAAGAGTGTACCATGACATAATAAAAAATATGATAACATATAAAAACAAAACCAAATACAACACCTCAACCAAATAATCTATGAGTCTTGTAAGATGTCAACATATCCAATTGTAATAAAGATAACCATTGCTTACTAGTGAACTAGAAAAGGTGAAAAACCCTTCTACAACAAAAATATCTAAGGAATCCTCCAACTTCTGCAGCACTAAATAAGATCATCCGCCATCTAGTGGTGAATCCACATAATTTCCAAAAAGTACCTTTGAAATATGATACCAACTGATACATGACATCATGATAACTATCTCATAAATGGAGACCATCTAGGTCTAAATGCAATCAACTAAAATGTTAGAAATATCAAGTGAAACCAAGATATCCAAACCAAGAAGATACATACAACCGCTAGCACCACCAATTAAGAATTAATCCTCCAACACATTACTATCAAAATATCCCAATGACAAGTGTGATCAATAAATGACCAAGCTATCATAAAATCATGATAAACTACATCTTAAAAGTTCCAACACCAACTATCTATGTGTAACATAAAAGATAGGGTTTAAGGGTTTACTAGTATAACATAAGAAATAATAGGGGTCTTTAGGAAAACTAGTAAACTTAGGCCCTATCCTTTTTATTACATTGAAAGGAAGATGACTCACTAGGATCAAGAACAATTAATATTGAGTGGGTGCAATGATCCTTCTTTGTAGGGTTAATATTTGGGTCTAGAAAGGAGGAAAAGATAGTTTGCAAAATGCACAAATTGATCAAATAGTAAACAACCAATTGTGTTACCAGAAAAAAATCCCAAAAGATATAAATAACCTATAGTTTCATTTTATTTCTATTCTAGAGGGACTATGGTGACTTGATTGAATTTTTCTTGGGACTAAGTTGACTAGGTCAAATTATTCCCTGCACTTTCCAATGATTTCAATTATAAACTATACCCGAGGTCTGTAATTTCCAAATTTGATCCGGAAACTAGCACCACCTAGTCCTACACATAGAAAAGAGATAAAATGTTGGCTAGCAAGGTGTTTTACTCAGTCAAATCCTAATAAAAAGAACAACCTTAAAATTGAAATGAAATATGTATAAATAGAAAGCACGCTAATGTAAAGCAGAGGCTAGATCTAAAAATGTAAATGCTCATACCTTCACAAATGGACTTGGTGTTGCAATGTCTATGAAAACACTTTAAGTGTTGGTATATATTTGAATTGTGGAGAAGAATCAACAACACCTTTCAAAAATTCCTAGATCTAAAAATACTCTTCAAATGTCCAATTTCATTATGTTTGATATCTCTTTCCTTGAAAAGGAATCAATTCACATTGATATTCATGTAGTTGGAAAAGGATCTTATTGTATGATTGAGGTCTCATCTTACTATCCTTGAATGAGGGAGAGAAGCTTGCTATAATGGAAAATATTGACTTACAAAGATTCCTTGGATGCTTGAAATCTACCTTAGGATGCTTGAGATAAAAAATTGTAGGAGAGAGCTTGATATGATATTTTTTTCTTGTGACAAGATGTCCAAAAGAGGAGAGGTAGGTTTCTTATATGAGCCTCACAAGAATTTCAAATATTAAAACTTGAAGAGGACCATCTGGAATTTAGATTTCCCGCTTAACTATTGAGGCTAATTCTTAGTTCAAATTTTAGAGATAACATCAGGAAATAGGCCAACTGGGTCAATCTATTCCTAGGAATAGGTTGACTATGTTGGCATATTCCCCACAAAAAAGATTAGAAATTTGGTCTAGGGGTCCTAATTGTGAAGAAGCTGCTAGAGTGAAAAGCACAATTGGAGGTTGATCAAGATTAACAAACACTAAAGTGCAAGGACACTAAATAGGACCTAACTAAGCATCCAATTGTAGGTGAGTACAACTTAGGATGATACATTTAGCCCCCACTTTTGTAGGAGTATGAGATTACCTCATGCTCATGGTAAAGTAGATCAAAGCATTGGAAATTTTTCATCAAGGTCAAGGAGATATAGAGACACCAAGCCCTCAAGTGACTTAGGTCCTCATCAAATCCAAAACCAAGATAAAAAGAAGAAACACTCAAAAAGAGAGAAAGGAGACATGACCAAGCTAGCCTAGTAAGGTTTGACTTACTATGGGCCATATAAAGAGGTAGATGAGAATGTAAAAATGGGGATTAAACCTAAGGAAATCATTTTATCCAAATAAATCTACCAAGTAATTCTTAGTGGCATAAAATTAATATAATGTATAGGGGCATGAAAGGATGCAAGTAATCCATTATTAAATGATCTAAAATTTTTTTTATTGAAAATTTGGTTGTATAGTGTGTGCAAAGTGTGAACAAGGCATAGAGTGTGTTCCCCCACATTAAAATAACTGCAAATGCCTTAATGGGAGCAATATCTTTAACTAAACATACATGCATCCAAAATATGTTTCTGCTATGATATGCCCCCAAGAAAGGACAAACCAAGGGGAATGAAGTACATGAAAAAAATAGCACAAAGGGATCCAATAAATATAGGGTCGATATGATCATATGATAAATCATGTATATCAAGAATTATTTCAAATTATTTGAGACCATTCCACAAAGTTATGTCTAAGATGATGTATTATTTGGCATTTTCTCTTTAAAAATGTTATGAAATAATGATCATACCTAGTTACATTCAATCCCTTTCATACATAACCCATGAGAGATAAGCATACATACAATCTTATAGAATCACCATAATGAAAAGATCAAATAGATATGCAACAAGATAACACAAGATATGTTGTGGGAAAACTCTCATGAGGGAAAATCCTAGCCTTCAAAATAATCTATACTCCATTATATTATTTAGCCACAAAGAAATACAAAGTACTTATAGAGTTACAACAGATGTTCCTAGAAAATCAAGTCCTCAAATTCATTCTCATGTGTCCAGGCATATATCCACACATTCCATGCTATGCTTCATAAATAAAGCCTTCAAGAAGACTCAATAATGATAGCCAAAAATGGAAACCAACCCAAACCACTGACATGGGTTCTCTTTTATAGACACAAGCTCACACAAAATACAACTAGTGGTAAAGTAAAACCATGTGTCACAAAACCACATTAACAAAATATCATTGACACCTAAATTAATATTGGGTACTACGTTTATATATTATTAAATATTTATTTAATATTAAATAATTATAATATCATATCCTAATGTGACACCCATATTAAATAATATCCCAATAATATCAAGGTCAAGGAGATAAGGAGACACCAAGCCCTCAAGTGACTTAGGTCCTCATCAAATCCAAAACCAAGATAAAAATAAGAAACACTCATAAAGAGAGAAAGGAGACATGATGAAGCTATCCTAGTAAGGTTTGAATTACTATGAGCCATGTAAAGAGGTATGTGAGAATGTAAAAAGGGGGACTACACCTAAGGAAACCATTTTATCCAAATATATCTTCTAAGTAATTATTAGTGGCTTAAAATTAATGTAATGTATAGGGGCATGAAAGGATGTAAGTAATCCATTATTAAATGGTCTAAATTTTATTTATTGGAAATTTGGTTCTATAGTGTGTGCAAAGTGTGAAACAAGGAGTAGAGTGTGTACCGTCATGTTCAAACAATTGCAAATTCCTTAATGGGAGAAATACCTTTAATAGATCATACATGCATCCAAAACATGTTTCCACTATGATATTCCCAAAAGAAAGGACAAACCAAGGGGAATGAAGTACATGACAAAAAGAGAGCACAAAGGGATCTGGTAACTCTAGGGTCGACATGATCATATAATAACTCATGTATATCAAGAATTATTGCAAATGAATTGACATCGTCCTCCAAAGGTAGTAGAACTATGAGAAAAATGGAATAAGATGACATAAGAGATATATTGAACAAAAGCTATTTTTTAGGTCAAAATTGCAAAGACCAAAAAAAAGAATAGATGGTTTCTACCGATTTGCACTGTCCCTAATCAATCAACACAAATGCACATTTATGAAAAAATTGTTTGCATGACATAAGATGTATATGACATATAGAAGAATTGAGATAAACATAGAATAATTTTATGATAGGTTGATTCCTTTATCAACTTTCACCAACAGAGAAACAAGGTCTATCTAAAGAAATCTAAAAAAAAATATAGAAACGAATACATAATTGGGGAATACATTACAAATAAGAAAATAGACAAGAGAATCCACCATACAAGAGGAGCTAGTCAAGCATATCATTTCCCCCCCAACCCCCATGTTGGTATTTAATATTTAGGGAAGTTGGGAAACATGTAAGAAGTTTAGAATAAAAAACAATAGATTGAGCCATCACAAGTTCCAAACAAGGACCACACTCTAAAGATGAGTCACTTTGTTTTTCACTACAAGCTAGGGGTAACATTTGTGAAAATCTAGCAGATAATTCATGATCAATTTAAATGACCTCATACATATCATCAAAATAATTAGAATTGACATCTTTGGAAACATTTTTATCATCATCAAGAGTATCTTCCTCATCCAAAATAATCAAAATAGAATCTTTGATATGAATAGGAAAATCATGTCTATTAAATTTGATTTTGTTTATATTAAATTTCTCCCCTAAGATATGCATAGGTAGGTCAAAGGGAATTAAGGAATTAGAAGGTGTCTTAGGGGAGGAAATGTTTTGGGAAGAAATCTCATGGGCCCTAGCATGACATTTACGATGATGATCATGAACACAATAGATGCATTTGATTTTTCTTAAAATTTGGGTTGGTTTAGGATCAATAAACATCAGTTCCTTTTCTCCCCTAGGAGGAAGAATGGAAGGAACCTCACTAGGTTAAGAAATAGAGGATGTAATTTTATTTTAATATATAAAATGTGAGACTGAAGTATAATTAGGAAGAGTGGAAGGTGTAGCAAGGAGTCTGGGTCTAGGACAAGGAGATGGGACATCCTTAGGGTTGCTTAATTCAAAAATATTTTGGAATTTGATTTTTTTTAGGATAAGAAGAGATGGTATTGGCGAGGTTGTAATTAATGAGGAATACACTGTGAAAATAATTCAAGGTCAAACTTCCCATGAGTTGCTAAAGGTTGTATATACAATAGTTAATCAGGATGATTTCTCTGTTATGGATAAATTTCAAAAACTTATGGATAACAGAGGCAATGAATTTCATGGAATTAAGTCAAGGAAGTCCAATTATTACTTGGAATTGTTTTTAAGTTGGGAATAAAACAAAGGAAACATCTAAGGATTTCTTACCAAGTTCAACAAGAAAGGTAACAGAACCATGAGTAGGACAAGTAAAATCATTGAAAGTCTTAATCATCACATATGATTTTTTATAGGAGTCTCAATTAAATTATCATGTATGAATATGTTCTTAAATGATAAAATTCACCATGCAAGTGGAATTAATAAGAACTCCATGAGAGGGAATACCAATAATCTTTACAAAAATGTAAAATGGACCATTAGGTTCCTTAATAGTCTCTCTGGGATCAAATGTAATGCAAGGTTCAAGTTTTGGATTAGGATTAGGTTTGGGTTGATCAATAATATTGATTAAATTTTGGTCCTTAGAACACATATTATCAGGATTCATAGTAGTGGGTTTGTGAGAGTCAATAACATTGGTTGGAGAGGAAGGTAAGGAATGGGTAGTCTCAATCATGTTGGTAGAATGAGAAGTTAAAGTGTTGGTATATATTTAAAAGTTTTTATTGGGAGGGGAAATTTTTCTATTTCCTTGATCATTAAAACCCTCAATAGTTATGGAATTGAACTCAATAATGTCTTGGATGATGGTCTTAAAATAGAAACAATTCTTAGTATCATGGCCAAGTTGATGATGGTATTGGAAAAAGGTTTTAGGATCATAGTATTTAGTCAAAGTTTTAGATGAGTCAATAGCTTGGATGGGAGGAAGTTAAAAAACATTACCATTAATCAACTTCAACATCACATAATGTAAAGATTCAACAATAGGTGTAAAATTACAAGATGGTTTTTGAAAATTTTGAAAGGGATGGAAGGTAGCACTACTCTTATCAACCAGAGCCATTGTACTGGATGTATTGAACTTGCTCACTTGAAGATTATAATTTTGAAGCACTGCACACAATTGGGTAAAGGAAGTAAATAGAGAAAGAAATATCTTATCTCTAATATCTTTTTTCAAATTAAAACTAAAAATATGTTGAACATCAATATTAGGCACACGATAAGAAATTTGAGCATGCAAATGTTTAAATATACCAATAAAATCAGTTACTTTTTCTTTAACACCTTGTTTAAAATGAATTAAATTAGTCAAATAAATCTTAGGACCAATGTTATTTTGAAATTGTTGAATGAGGGCATTAGAAAGTTTCTGAAATGAATCAATGGAATAAGGAGGAAAAGAACACTACCATTGTAAGGCCTTATCTCTAAAGGTTGAAGTAATCAATTTAGCCATGACTTTATTATCATGAGATAAGTCACTAGATAATGTTGGGAATGTTTTCACATGATTCAAGGGATCACCTTTTCTAGTATAGATCTCTACGTGAGGTATTTTCATGTATTGATGGATAAAAACATGAATGATAGATAAGAACGTAGGACTACAAATGTCACAAGTAGGAATATTGAATTTTGATTGAGTCATGGAGGCAATTTAATATTGTAGGGATGAAATGGTCTGGGAAAGGCCATTGATGGTGGTTTTGGTGGAGAGATTAGCATTGGACATGTGTGAAAGATTTGGAACATTATGGGAAATGGAAGGAGCGTTGGAATATGAATATGGAACATTATTGTAAGTAGGTATAAGTGATGGTTGGTAAATACATGGAACACTTGTAGGAGTAGGAATGATAGAATTATAAATAAACTAAATAATTTAGGATTAATGTTTGAAATAGATATAGTAATGATAGGTGGAGTATATGTAGGTACACTAGGTAAGGAAGTAGGAATGAGAGTAGAAGTCTCAAAACTAGTATTAGGATGAGAGAGATCAAGATCTTGAGTATGAATGTTGACAGATTTGAGATTGTCATTGATAGTATGAGATATGTTATGCAACACATAAAAACCATTCTCATAATTGTGAATCAACTTCCTCAATCATTCTACAAAGGAGATGACTTCACTATGAGGATGTTCTTGATCTAACCATTGCTAAAAAATTTCAGTATCATGTGAAATTTTTTTCACATGGGTAGGAGACACTCTTAAGGTTTCATCTTCATCATGATAAGAGTGGGAAGAGGGATTTTCAATAATAATAGGAATGTTATTAGTAGGAATAATGGTATTGTAGACCCTTCTACTTTAGTAAGTTGTGTGAGCCTTAAAATTCATTTTTTTTGCTCAAACTTATGTTTTATTTTTCCCCTTTTGTTATATGAAAAGGTATTTTTTAGTGGGGCCCTCCTTTTAGGTTGCACAGTCTCTTTCTCAAGACAAAATATCTGCGTGTCATGCCCGTGCATTACCTCAAAGTTTTTAATTTTATTCTCTCAAAGTTTTTAATTTTATTCTCTCAAAGTTTTTAATTTTATTACCTCAAAGTTTTTAATTGTATCGAAACATGGAAAATATCTTTCTTTTAGAACCTGTAGTGGTCATGATTTTCCCTTTTTTGGTTTTCTTTGGAAGCCCCAAAAAGCAAATAATTTGATAGATTCCTTTAGAAAAAAACTACATTCTTGATGATGCAACCCTCTGTCCCTTTGTACGTGTGTGGAAAAAAATTTTCTCCACATTTTGAGTCTAACAAGGCATAATTTTGTGATCTCTAACTTTCATCCATATTTTGTTGAATGACACATGTTTATTTAGCTGGTAGTTCATTCTGGAAGTTGACCCTTCAACTTTAGTAGAGTTTGAGGAAGATAGGAGGTGACTACATTTACTCTTTAGTCCTGATAGTGGGCATCTTGTTTTGAAAATATTTTTACCATGGGGGTTATATATGGAGAGTTGAGATCTTTTATTCTTTTGGCACTTTTCAATATAGAATCTAGAATTAGATAGTAGTAACAATTAATTTTATTTCGATCTTAGTATAGTTGATTTCCCATCCTTAATATAAAACTTTATGATTGATTGTGAATGCAACATTTTGATATTTTGTTGAATATTCTATGGCTATTTTACTTATTATTATCTTTATCATAATTGAATATAATATTTATTTCTATTATTTAAGGATTTTGTAATAAACTATGATATTATAAGCCATGGAATAATGTCTATGAATCTTTTTATGGTTTACGTAGTCTATCATTGTACTATGTATTTTTCTTGTTAAGTATTGAAGTGTTTTATCAAATTTAAACATGGTGTTTCACCTTAGATAGATTTAGTTTCATTGTTTTCCTTTTCCCATTTTCCTCCAAAACTAAAAGTAGATGAAGAGAAGGCTTCTAAAATCTCCGAGGTTATTCAGTAATGTGCAATATAAGTCACCCAATTAATAAACTTTCTAAAAAGGGTTGTTACCTTAAATTTAATTTTTAGTATCAATAATTTTTCTTTTCTTGGAGTGCCCAATGGGAAATCCATATTTCTAGATTAGAAGTGGGTATATGAGCCAAAGGCCATTCACTAGGTTTTAAATTTCTAAACACCCTAGATCACTTCTTCTAGCCTTATCATTTGTGACACATCCAAGTTCATTTTCATCAAGTGTGACCAAACCCCGCACCACTCTTCTTGTAGTTATGAGATAACATAATTTTTTTACCTGGGATATCAGTAACCCCATCATCCTATCAGGAGGTGACATAATCTGGGACCCAATTCCTACTAATGCCTTGAAAGCCTCACCCAAGGTGACTAGGGAATATGAGAAAACCCTTGTGGATCACATGATAGATATAGAAGATATGTTTAATTTACATCACATAACTAATAAAATGTTTCCCTTAGATTACTTGCAACTTATTTTAAAGGGAAAGCCATAATTAGTATATTTATTTAGTGCAAAACTCCATAGGAACTTGAGACCAACTTGGGATCCTATTTTATGACCAATTTTTTGAAAAGAGAGACTGCTCACCTTGGCTCCATTATATTATCACCATATGGAGCCCCCCAAGAGGTCATATCAAATTTCAATACTCGCTTTCAAAATAATTGGCATAAAATATCTATTGACACTCATCCTCCTACAACCATGGCTTTTGTATTTTATCTCAGTGCGTTCAACTTAGATATAGCCTTGACCATTCAAAACCTAGGAGGTACCACCTTTCTAGGTACATACAACTTGAAATTATAAGAATAGTGATACAAATAAGGTAACACACAACTGAGAGGTGGGGGGGTAAATCAGTTATGTCCAACACTTAAAACTTTTACAACCTTTAACCTTAAACCACATATATAATTAATAAATAATAAATCATAAATCCACAACACATAAAGAACACAACACCAAGATTTTTGACATAGAAAACCCAGTCAAGTGAAAAAATAAGGTGGGGATGGACCCACAAGATAATGTACTCTATTAAAATAACCATACCTTTTTAAAGTTACTATAATGGGAATTCACATGTATTCAAACACACTTCCTAGATCTCACTGCTCAAATACAAGAGGGATAAAACCCTATGGAAGGCTCACTACCTTACAAAATCATGTACTATAATAAAAAATTCATGAATTGGATTATAGCATCTTCAACATGCCTGGGTCAATTCCATTGAAGTGGAGATATAATTTTCTTTTCTACACCAATTCTCAACCTCAATTGTAGATTCCACTCATACCTCTATTGAAAAGGTTGAATAAATGAGAGGGGGTGAATTAGTTATTCCCACACAACTTATAAAAAATTTCCTCTGTCAGCCAACTCATACAAATAGTATTAAAAACTTTATATTTGTCGATTAAGCATATCAAACATCCACATAAATGTAAGTATTAAGAACATAGAAACACCGACACAGAGAACACCATAATTTTACGTGGAAAACCAAGATGAGAAAAATGATGGAGAAGATAATTCTCATGAAATGTAAAACACTTATTAAGGTGACACAAGTATTGTTATTTTTTCTAGGGATCACTACCAGATACACAAAGGCTCACTGCCAATATATAGGCTCACTATTGATACAAAGAGGCTCACTACCAAAAAATATGAAAAGAGATAGAATCCACTAGTGAGATCAACACATTATTGCATAGGAACACAAATTTTCTATCACTTTTCATATCACCATGCATTAGTCTTATCAGATATGAATATTGATCTACACATGGATTCTAATCCATGATTTCGACAACATAACTCCTCACTCTTATATATGAAGCAATATGAAATACACCAGGTTAGCCAAATAATTTGAAATAGGTCACACCAAAACATTCATATGGTTATAATGAATAATATGAGGACCACCTCAAACATTAAAACATGCTTCACTCAAGCCAACACACCTTGCCATCTCTGAAACACTCAATTCAAATGGATATGATTAACACGTTACATATACATAGATGGGACCAAACATACAAGGTATATGCATCAAGATAGGATCGATCCAATCAAACATATATTACATCCAACAAAGAACACTCATTGAAACTTGTCGATGAAAACCTTAACCAAAGCATACAGACTCTTAGAGAACATCGATCGATAGACAACTGATATGCTAAAAATAGTCAATTCCACAAAAAATGATACACCAAGAGGTTGGAATAAGGATATGTTGACATCAATGACAACAACATAGATCACATCAATCACACATTCTAACAATCTCTCCCTTTGTCATTAATGATAACATTCATCAATAACAAAGTACATAAACAAACTTCAACCTTTCTCCAAGCTTCTTGCCCTTTGACAACAATGAAAAAGGGAAAAACAATCTCCCCCTTGCTAACATAATCTGCCCCCCTATAATTAATCCACCTAAGAATTGATCTAGAAAAATGGGAATGAAAAGAATTGGATCAATGCACACATGCCGACACATCTAGTGAATGCTAGGAAGAGAAAAAACACCCAGCTTCCCTCTGAGATACTCAAAAGTATCCTTGCATAAATTTTTGGTAAATATGCCTACTATCTTTTCCTTTTTGGGTACATACTCAATGTTTACTACATCTTCCTCAACCTTCTTTCATATAAAGTGATATCTGATGTCAATATGTCTTGTTATGCAATGCATTACTAGATCCTTTGACATACTTATAGTGCTAGTATTATCACACATGATAGAAGTTATTTCATCAAAGCTAACTACTATATCCTTCAGGGTATTCTTCATCCATAATCCCTAAGTACAATGTAAGGATATTGCAATTAACTCTAATTTAGTAGTAGATAGTGTTATAGAATCATGTTTCTTGCTTGACCAAGAAAATAACTGGGAGCCAAGAAAGATTGTTCCACCATTGGTACTCCTTTTTTTTCCAAACAAACTTCGCAATTTGAATTTTTATATGCCATCAATGAAAAGTATGAATCTCTCAGATACCATAATCTCATATCTTCTTTTCCTTTCAAGTACCTGAAAATCCTCTTTACTACCATAATATGTGACTCTTTCAGTTCTTGCTGAAATTTGGCTGCCAAACATACTGCATACATGATATCTAGTCTAATAGCAGTCAGGTACAACAATCCTCCAACCATTTATCTATACTTAGTTTCATCCTCTTTCAGTGAGTCATCCTCCTTAGTCAGTTTACAACCGGTAACGAAGGGATTACATATAGGTTTTGAATCTTCTATGCCAAATTTCTTCAGTAACTCCTTCACATACTTGGATTGAGAAATGAAAATTCCTTTATCATTCTGACTTACTTGCAATCCAAGAAATAAATTTAATTCACCAATCATGGACATTTCAAATTCCTTCTGCATTTCTTCAGCAAACTTCTTGCATAGAATCATCCCTTCCTCCAAAGATGATATCAACAACATACATGATAACAATCAAAATTTTGTCTAAAAGTATCTTGAAGTATATCTTGCTATCAAACCATCATTTTTTTAATCCTTTATTGATTAGATATTTCTCCAATTTTTAATGCTAGGCCCTAGGGGCCTGCTTCAATCCATTTAGTACCTTTTTCAACCTATAAAATGTACCAAGATTGGATTCTAATTTGAACCCTTTTGGTTTCTCAATGTACACTTCTTCCTTTCATTCTCCATTTAGGAATGCAAACTTTACATCCATTTTATAAATCTTGAATATTTTTAATTCTACAAATTCCATGAATGTCCTAATAGCCTCCATCTGAGCAATAGGGGCATAAGTCTCTTCAAAGTCAATGCTTTGAATTTGTGAGTAACCCTTGCATACCAATCTTTCCTTGTTCCTCACAACCTTTCCATTCTCATCTAGCTTGTTATGGTAAACCCATTTTGTACCTATCACATTCTTGTCTTTTGGTTTGGGCACAAATTCCTAGGTCAAATTCTTCTCTATCTGACTAAGTTCTTCCTTCATTGCATTAATCCAACTCTGATCACTACAAGCTTTTGTTATAGATTTAGGTTACAATCTCTGATAGTATACATAACAAAGGATTATCTTGAGATGCTTTAATTTTGGTAAAAACTACTATGTTCTTATCTCCAATGATCTAATTCTATAAATGATTCTTCAATACATACCTTGGTTTATTTTCTATCAATGTTGGTGCCTGTAGACTATCTTCTTCTTCTTTCTTCTCCTCCTTACTTTTTTCCTCTGTATCAGATTTATACTCAATGTATTTCTCATGGATCTAAAATTCTTCATTGACCTTCACATTCACACTTTCCACAATTTTTTTTAGTCTCTTTTTATATCACCGATAGAATTTTCTCCTTGTAGAATAACCTAGAAATATTCCTTCATCTTCTTTGCTATCAAATTTTCCAAGATTGTCATCTTTCTAAATGTCGCACTTGCTGCCAAATATTTTCAAGTACTTAACTGCAGGTTCTCTTCCATGTCATAACACATACAAATTCTTACTATATTTCCTCTGATACAAAACTCTTTTAAGCATATACAGAGAAATATGTACTACTTTTCAGCAATAGATTTATGGTAGACATGCCTCCTTCAACATAGTTCTTGCTACTTCCTAAATTGTCTGATTCATTCTTTCCACAACACCATTCTGCTAGGGTTTTCTTGCTGCTAAAAATTCTCTCTTAATACAATACTTTTCACAAAAAATTTCAAAAGAATAAGATGTAAATTCTCCTCGTGTTAGATCTCAAACATTTAGTCTTTCTACCACACTCAATCTTAACTCTAGCCTTAAATATATTGAGCTTCTCAAATGCCTTTGATTTGTCTCTAGGAAAAGAAACCCAGTCATCCTTGAATAGTCATGAATAAATATTATAAAGTAACTTTCATCTTAAAAAATTCTTGTTCTAGTAGGACCACCAAGATCAGTGTACAGAATCTCACGTACATTGGTAGATGAATAGTATTTTATCCTAAACAATTCTCTTCTTTTCTAGCCTTCTTGACAACCCTTGCAGATAATGTTTTCTTTTTTACACAGTCTAGGTAGATCTCTCACTACATGAGATGAGCTTATTTATGTTATCAAAGTTTATATGACACATCCTATGATGCCAAAGCCAAATGCTATTGGTCTGAGATAGTAAACAACATCCTTTTGATGCTCCTTATAGCTAGTATATGTTCCTTCCTATTTTTTATTGATTACAATTAGATCTCCTAATCTTTTCCTAATTTCACAACCTTCATTTTCTAATATGACATCATATCCATTTTCACATATATTTCCAACACTCAATAAATTGTTATACAAACCCTTCACATAATAGGCATTGTCACTTATTCTTTCCATCAAAAGTAATAAAGCCTTTCACAACAATGTAAGATGCTTTGTCATCACCAAATCTAACAGGACCGCCATCATATTTTCTAAGTGATACACATTTACTTTTATCTCCATTCATATAATGAGAACAACCACTATCAATCAACCATTCATTTTTATTTCTACTAACATACAAATAAGGTTCAACACCATCATCAATTTCAGCATAGATGTTAGTATGTAAATTTCTTATTTCTCATCATCTTCAATGTAAAACAAACAATCTTCTTTCTCTAATTCATCACTTGAGATACTAGCATATTCATTCACATAGTAAGACTTCTTATTTAACTTCTTAAACTTCTATCTAGGACCTCTCTCTGGACATCTATTCACCAAATGACCAATTTTACCACATCTAAAACATTTTAGAGGTAACATAACTTTATACTTGTCAGTACCTTTCTTCAATCTCCTTGCAAAGTTTGCTTCAAATTATTCTTCATCATCACAAACATAATCGTCATCTAATTTTGTTTCTTTGAATGTCATTTTAGATTTTTTCTTATCTCTTCCAAACTTTCTTAACTCAATTATTGTCAGGGTACAAAACAACTATTCTTTGGAAAACTTTTTTGGATCATATACCTCTTCAATTGTCAAGATCTTGTCACTATAACTGTCTGGTAATATCATCAAGATCTTCTCCATAAATTATTCATTAGTAATAGTGACTCCTTGGTTCTTGACTTCATTCACTGCATTCAAAACTATGTGAAAATAGATTTTGATATCTTCACCATATTCCATTATTAGATTTTCATAATGTCTCTTAGCTATCAGTTTCATAGATAAATTAAATCTATCATTCCCCTCATAAATCTCTTTCTACTTTTCCCAAACTTCATAAGAAGTTTTTAAAGAAATAACCTTTGCTAATTCAATATTTGATAAGAACTAGTAATAGCGTAGCTTTTCTTTTTATTTTCCTCATATGCCTCGATTTCATCCTAAGTGGTATGACCATTCTGAGGAAATACATACTTTGTCTCCACATGCTTCTAGGTCATGTAACTAACCGATACCAAGTATCCTTTCATCTGATCTTTCCATGAACCATAATATGATATGTAAAACAAAGGGATAGTCAATTTATGTGTCATTAGATCTACCTCAAGAGGTTAAGCTCTTCATCGAGGAACCAAGATCTGATACCAATTGTTGAACATGATGAATAACTGAGAGGGGGGTGAATCAATTATTCCCACAAATTATAAAAATTTTCCTCTATCAGTCAAATGATAAAAAATAGTATTAAAAACTTTAGATTTTTCGGTTAGGCACATCAAAGATAAAAAAATGTAAGCATTAAGAACACATAAATACCAATACAAAGAACACAGTAAGTTTATGTAGAAACCCAATATGGGAAAAACCACGGAGAAGATAATTCTCATGAAATGTAAAACACCTTTTAATGTGATACGGGTATGGTGATTTTTACAAGGGATCACTTCCAGATACACAAAGGCTCACTTCCAATACATAGGGCTCACTGCTGATACACAGAGGCTCACTGATGAGACACAGAGGCTCACTATAAACAAAAATAAGGATCACTTCCATTAAGTATGAAAAGAGATAGAATACATCACTGAGATCAACACACCAGTAGAGGAAAATAGATTCACTATCACTTCACATATCACCACACATGAGTCTTATCAGATACATGTATTGATCCACACACAAATTCTAATCCATGATTTTGATAACAAAATTCCTCGCTCTTATATATGCAACAACATGAAATCCACTAGGCCGACAAGACAATTTGAAATAGGTCACACCAAAACATTCTAATGGTGGTAAGAAATGAAATGAGGACCACCTTGAACTTTGTAATATGCCTCACTCAAGAAAACACACCACACCATATCCAAAGCACTCGATTCCAACATATACGTTCAACACATTACACATAAATAGCTGGGACTAAAATATAAAAGGGATACATTTCTAGATAGGATCAATCCAATAAAATATATGTTGCATCCGACAAAGAACACTCACTGAAATGTGTCAATGACAAGCTCAATCAAAACATACAAACTTAAGAATTTCCCCTTGGGTGGCAGGAAATTGATTCATGGGTGGTGTTATACTCCCATTCATCTTTGTCTTTAGTTTCTTATGCCTGGGATTGGAGCCATATACAATGGGATACTTATGGTTGTACACTGTCCCCATTTTCTGTGGTGGAGCCTTCTTAAAAAGAGGCATTGTGAGCTTTTCTCAGCATTTCATGTCTCCTTTTGTGGGAGGATTCACTTGTGGATTCATAGGAATAGGATCTATTGGGAAAGGTTTCAAGATCCATGAATTGGTAGCCTTGATAATATTCCTTGCCATAAAGTCAATGCTATCATTCTCATCTTTATCTATCTCAACATTTAGGATTGGTTGAGTGTATATCTTATCTTAATTGTATAGAGGGTCTAACAAATCTTTCGTGTCTTTGTCATAGACCTTGGGGGGAATGTCAATTGTTAAGGTCACCTCTACCAATGCAAAAGTCATCTTGCAATAGTCCCTTATGCTAACTTCATAATCCATGCAATTGATCCAGTGATCTTCTATGTGTGGCTCATGGACGTAGTGTGTTACTCCAAATTCACATTGAAGTTGTCATTAGTTATCAAGCAAACTAATAGACATTCGGTGACAGAGTCAACACAAGACAGTCAGTTTATATCACTGAAGTGCAAAGTTAAACGAGAGCACTTATCACACCCCTAGTTAACTGAGTACAGTGATACCCGAGTAAATAGACTATACCAATCACAGAAAACACTGATCTATAGAAGAATAACCGAATGCCAGTATAATCAAGATATACAGTATACACCGATCACTAAGGAACATCATTTACCGAGTGGAACAGAGTCCACATAAAAGTTTGTAAAGGCACATTATTCTATGTAATAACTTTTGAGCTGACCTAGATAACGGTTTACACAATCAAGGAGGACAATAATTATGGATTTACAACATTAATTGTTTATGTCTCCTATGTGTAGATGATCAAGGCAAATTATGTACACCATTGATCTTAGGGTAAAGATGTAAATGTTGAACCCTAATTAGGTCACATCGTTTGATATATAAATATATAGATGTCAATTTTGTTATGTATATTGATCAAGAAATTATCAAGTAGCGTCCATACTATAGACATAAAAGATCAGACAAGGGATTCAAGGATAGAGACCACATTGCAGTATTCAGTTCATAGAACTAAGGTAAGGCTACTGAACAGAACAGAGGATAAGGTTTTATCATTCACATTTAGGTGATATGTTTTATATGAACTTAATGGATCTGTATCAACAATTTTAAGATTATATATGTTTCAAATCAACTTTCTATTACTCTCTAACAATTTTAATAGATTCTAAATCTCTTAATAGAGTAGACTTAATCGTCTTATTGTAAATCTCTTAACTGAGTGCACACATAGATTGTGTTGCTAAATCCTCACATGGGATAGATCTAGTTGATCATTTTTTACTCCTAATACAGTAAGATCATCAGAAGTGATCATTTTGTAAAGCTTTAATAAGCTATCTTTATTACTGCAGTAGTGAAGTTTTGTGGGTCTCATCCCCACCGTAGTTTTTACCTTCTAACAAAGGTTTTATGTGATGCCAAAATACTAGTGTCAAGAGTACTTAATTGTGTGTATGTGTAATGTTTATTTTACATGCATTTATCTTTCAATATTGATACTATATGTTTGGATTAAGAAATTTACTCAGTCGGTTAATACAGTACAATGAATGCAAAGATTTGTCTAAAAGTTTTTAAGGGTACCGATTCACCCCTCCCCTCTCAATACACATCCTTTCCAACATATTAACATTGGGCCAAAAATTGGAATTAGAGAATATTATCTTATTTTGAAGGTTTAACAGTTGAAGAGAAAATATCTTACAATGGAGAGGTATACACTTGACAAAACTATTGAGAATCAAAAGTTACAACTACAGATCTATGTTAAACAATTCAAGGAAGCCAAAGAGAAACTCATGGAGATGTTGATTAATAGAAAGGACATGGCACTTCACTATTGTGAGATTGATTATCATGAAGAAGTGATTCATGTCCCATTTGACACATTTGGATCTGAATCTGGTAGCATATCTAATGCATCTGAAGGAATAATATCAAAGCTAACTGAGAGCAATCCGTAACTTACTGAACAAGTGAAAGAACTACCAATCAGACAAGATACACAAATGGTTAGAATGGTTGAAGTCTGAAATGATGCAAAGAAAGATGAAAAAGATAGAAACATGGTTGTTGATGACATAAGAAATATGACTGAAAAGTTACAAGAGAAAGAAACTGAGATATCTAGACTTACTAAACACTACTTTGAGATAACCAATCAAGTGGTTGCTATGAATCATGAGGCTAACCATACTGAACTTGCAAGAAGAATAGATGAAATTGGTGCATTAAAAGAACAAAATGAGAAACTGAGAAATGAAGTGAAGATGTTACAACAACAAAATGAAGTGATTAAGAGATTTGAAGAAAGCACTAAGAAACTGGATGAATTTCTGAACCATCAAAGAAGAATGAATAACAATACCAGATTAGGGTATACCAAGGAAGGTGAATCATCAAATCAAGCTAAACAAAGGAATGTCTACTCAAATTTTAAGTCAAAGAAGCCTTTGTGCCATCACTATGGAAAACTAGGCCACACATCAAATGTTTGCAGGAGCAAAACAAAAGGTATGCCTAGAAACCCTCCTAAATTTAATGGTATTTTCTATAACTGTAATAAGCATGGAAATCAGGCACATGAGTGTATATCCAAGTTGAACAAACTAAAAAATAAACCATACATGGATAAATACTATCAAAATTGTAACATGAATGGTCACACAACTCAAGCATGTAGAAAGAACACAAAGTAGATCTGGAAGCCTAAAGGAAAAGAATTGGTAAACCAAATGAGAAGACAAGGCAATGATTATATACAAGATTAAAAAGCTTGGAGGAATTGTATATTAGGTGGTAAATATGGACATATAGTATAAAACTATATGAGAGTATGGAAAATCAAGTCTCGGAATTGGTCAAACTCTAGAATGGCATGTTCTCACTGTCACAAAGTTGGTCACTTAAGAAGAGACTGTATAGACAAAATAAACACTTATGGGAATGGAAATACAATTGATGAAATTGTGAGGATCAAGAATCAAATGTGGAGAAAAGAATCAAATGATAATGCAGGACCAAGCACAAGAGTCGGTGACACCTCATCCAATAGGTTAGGTGGCTCCACCATCTCCAACTAAGCAATACAAGCAGGTATGGAAATATGTTTTGCAATGCTATATCTTACATCATTTCCTATATTTATTGCACATATGCCAAATCGGCATGAATAAAGATGCATTATGGAATTACATATTTGATTTCTATGATCTAGTTGTGTCACTTAATATGTACCGAGTTAAAACTGTCAGTCAGTGAAAATGAGAAGAGTTTACCAAGTTGCTATGGTAACCATGTATATGGTATACTCACTAAGATGAAGAACTGATATTGTTAACCAAGCATATTGTTTTTTACCGAGTGGTTGGTGAATCACATTTATTGCACCACCCTAACTTATTTACTATAAATTTAGTCGATGTGAGCTCATTTGTTCACAACACGATCATGGAGGTAAACAAAGAATGAAGAGATAAAGTGTAGAAAAAGATTTTTGAGCAGTCCACATAGATTTTAGAAAATTTCTGAGTATACAGAGGTTAGTTATTGATCATTCTTCCTTTATCGAGTTATTTGAGCACATTTTTACAGAAGCCCTAAATATTCTGAATCATGGCATCTTCATCCCGAATAAAAAAAGATAAAATGGATAAGGAAAAGAAGGTTTTTTTGGTGAAAAACTCCACCTGCATGGAACCTAACTACAAGACCCATCCACAAGTTGCAACACAACCAGATAATCAAGGTGCATTCTCATCTATTCCACCTAGGCTTTTGGTAGTGCAAGATGTTTGTGCATACATTGCAAGATAGGAGAAATTGGAGATTTTGAACTTATATCAACCTATCAATCATTGTGCATAGGTGGAAACTAAAAGAAAACCATAAACACTTAGAGGTTAAAGGGTTAACTCGTGCCCTAGATTTCCCAAAGGTCTTTCAAAATGAGTGGATCTACATTGTACTTAGCCAAGTACATGAAGGGAATTTATGGTTGGATGAAACTAAGAAGTTATCCAAGGATGTCATTCATGCAGTTATAGGATATCCAATATGTGACAAAGCCAAAGCCCTAAGACACCTACAGATGGAAGGGCTCCAAAGTGTGCTCACACAAACTCTACTTAGGACTCGACTTGTCCTAGTCTTCTTAGGATCCCAATATCACTTCTAGGACCCCAATAGTCCTAATTCTACAAGACTAAGACTATCCTAACTCATCTCCAAGAGTTAGTCTCCTTGTGCTTAACCTTGAAGGATTTCCAATCAATAAAATTACCTCCAAACTTCACTCTTTCTTGGATGATTCCAAGTACAAACTCTTCATAATGAGTTTACCAGTGCTGCAAGGGTTGTGTCCACCATAAAAAAATCCCTTTGACATCCTTCCAACTCCATTGGAATGGGTCTTGAAACTCCAATTAGTCGAGTCCAAGATCAACTCTTCTTTTGGTCCTATTAGGCCTAATTGCAAAATTAGCCATATCCAAAGGGTTTTTTTGGAATCTTTCCTAAAATTTCCAAATAACCCCAAAAAATAACTTGAGACTCAGATACCCTTTTCCAAGATCTTGAATATTTTTGAGGTCTTAGGCTCCTAGGTCATCCGTACAATAGAAACCTATAATATAGGGAAAATAGGGCTAATTTGGTTCATAATATGCAGTCCACTGATTTCTACCTAGAAATATATCTAGATGGATTGGAAAATACCTAAGATTCTTTGTTATGGATATATAGGATCTTAAGGCTTCTGAAACCACACTTTGTTTGAATCTCTCAAACACTCCCTTGCACATGCACTCAAATTTATCCCTGTCATACACCTAACTAGACACTAATTGCTCGCATAGGGCATGACTTTAAAATTAGAAAAATGGATCTCCAAACCTAATACTTGAGTATTTAAACTATAAAAAGGCTCCCCTATGAGATTTATCTAGGCCATGGTTATTTCCATGATCAGATTCTATGGGGGAGCCATGAAACCAAAAACCACTCTTTTTCCTATAGGAACTATACTAGTTTCAAAATAATTTACAAAACCTATCTACTCTGCTCAAAAGAAATTTTCCACTAAATGAAAAACTCTTAGAATTGGCTTAAAAACATGGATCCAACACTAGAACAAGCTTTTCAATCCATTCAAACACTTTCTCACTCAAAACAAGTCGACTGTTACAGAAAACCAGAACATAGAGCTTCTATTCACTTCAAAACTTACACTTTATCCCACTATGCCTCAGGAAATGGGATCTTCCTTGCCTTAACATGCTATTCCCATCATTATAGGCCATTAAAGAAACTACCCATAATGTTTCCTCGAAGGGAATCCATTTTTTCCATTTGTTGTCATGCAACATTAAAAGTTGTTAAGCAACTTTATGACAACTTTTTCAACTTCTTGCATAGTTATGATTGTGGGTCTCAACTTGACCTAAAATGGTGTAGAATGAATCTAGGGACCATTTAAGGAACTATACTACCCTTTCCCAAGCCTTAAAATCTTTTAGACACTTTTGAACCTATTTTCCCACCTTAGGTCTTGTCATGCCGAAAACTAGGGCAAAACACACTGAATTTTTTTTTTTAAACATAAGAACAACAACTATGATGACACAATAATATTGAAAGTGTTGAGGAAAGGGGAAAACATGGTGAAGTTACTTTTTGATCCGAAAGGTCTAGTCATAGATTGAGCTGGGGTTATCAACAAAGGCAGATGCAAAGTCGGTATTCTAACTCAATAGATGGTAAGAGATTCTACAATTTAGTACTATAGGGACACAGGGATATACTAACTTCATTAATGGTTGACCTAGAAATCTAATTTATTAATCCTATTCAATGTCATTACAACCCTTAAACATCCCCGATATAATAAGGTCCTCACAATTACTATAATCTTTTCCAATTACATTGCGAAAGGGATACATTTAACTTGCTTGAGGAACTATCCAAATTTTCCAATTAACTGATATTAATAATAATTAAATCCTAAACTTCATTTGTTCACACATTTTTAATAGTAAACAATTAATTAATTACAAAGAGAAATATTCCATGATTCAAAAGGAACACTTAATTTAACATATTAACCTAGCCTATTAATACCTTTGTATTCAGATTTTACCCTTTTTAACAATTGCATGAAAACACATAATAGCAATAATCATTATTGAAGTAAATACAATTAATAAATATAAACTATACAATTTAAATTAATCGAATAAATCTATTACTCTAATAGGCTAATCAATTTCAATTCATAACGTGAGTTATCAAATTATTAAACTAACTAGACAATTTAAACAAATAAAACTATTAACCTATTAACATGACTACGCAAATTAAATAATAAAGTAAATCTATTAATCTATTAATAAAACTACATCATTTAATAAAATTAATAAAAAGATAAATCTATTTAACCAACTTAAACTAACTTAATATCTACTAACCACCTACTAATCTACCTACTAAACAACCTACTAACTATCCTATTAATCTATCCTACTAACTATCCTACCCCTATCCCATCACCTTCTCTTTCCCTTGGCTCACGTGCCAAGTGGGTGGGGAGACAAGACCAATGTCAATGGGGGCTGTAAGGGGTCAAATTCCTAAGCAACTCCATTGTAAGGTATACATTAAGTTGGGCCCACCAAAATGTTTTCCCAAAGTGCAGCCCAAGCCTTAGCTTATAAAGCAAGGCAAATATCCTACGCATGGAATGGGAAAAGAATGCCAAGTGGGTGGGTGGTGCAGGAAACAAGGAGGTGGCGCCAAATCCCATGACCACCCCTTGTTTAATATTACTTAAGGCTATTCACTTCGCCTAGTAAGGTAGGGAAGGAGGGATGTGCGGCCCACTTGCAAAAAGGTAAGTGTTTTAATATTTAACTACTTACTTCCCCTTTTTATTATTATATATTTAGTTTAATAAAATGGTGGCAGTTACTAAATTAACAAGAAGTTTATACTAATCATATTTTATGAAGGGGGTTTATTATTCTAGCCCAATATTTAGAGGGGTATCCTAGGGGGAATATTCTCTATGGTAATTTGGGAATCAAATCCTCTCTCATACATTTTCCAGAGAGCATTTGGCTCTCAAAATTCTAGATTTTTTTTCTCCTCAACATTGCATTGTATTACATTCATTTATTTGTTTTTTTTGTTTGCTTGAAGTTAAATGTATGCAATGTATATGCTATGGATGCATTACACAAAGAGAATTCATTTATAGGGTATTGATAATGGGAAGTTCTTAATTAGTGTCCAAATTTGATAAATGAACCATTGTTAGCATGTTATCCTCCAAAGTTTTTTTTTCAAATTAAAATATGGAATTCAAGATAAAGTGTTTGATCATATTGTGATAGAGATCTAGATTTCAAGGGAGGAGAAAGTAGATATTAAATTTGAAATTTGCAAGACTAAAATTTTAAAAAGAACAAACAAGAAATAACTTGCAATTCATCTAAACTTGAGCACATGATTTTCTCTCATTTTCACAAATGGTTACATCTTCATTTTCAACATTGAAGACTACAAAATTTAGTCCATTCCATTACAAACTTTACCTTCAACATGAAGGCACAATACAATACAAGACACTACAATGGAGGAGTCTCTACTATCAAGGCAACAAGAACACCATCCAAGCTCCGATTTCAAATGGCTCCAACACAAGGTTCTTCCCAAAATCTACAAAAAGACAACATGATACTAACCATGGAGAGCTCACCTCCCATCCTAGGTCTCAAAGAGACCACCCCCAAGCTAGGAGAATTGGTAACCAATGGGTGACATTCACGCCATTTTCACAATACAAAACATAACAAGAAAACTCTCACCCAAGGCTTGCATAATAGGATTCACCATGAACCCATAACAAGGGGTGAAGGTGGATTTCCATGTAGGAGATTGCCAATGAAATACATACAAAACCATGCATTTACAAGGCTATAATACACATACACTCTTCTATACATTCTTCTCCTTATCTCCCCCAAATCAAGATCAATAACCTTCATTGGCATGCAAGGGCCCATACACCTTGCATCTTTTCCCTCTTCTCTCCATGAGAAGAGACTCTACACTTCCATGGAATCCAACTAACCCCTTCCCCCATACATGGCCACTTATTCCCTATCCAAGGGTGAGTAATTCCATTACACCCTTCACAAAACTCCCTCATTCAAACAAGAATAAAACCATAAGCATGAAATCAACCAAAATATCATTCCCTTACATCACAACACAAAACATAAATCACATATACAAGAGAATGAAATACATACTACTCTAATTGTAACAAAAAAGAAAGCTTCCATGGCAATGTTGGAGATCAACCTTCACAAGTGTTATGGAAAAATGATGTTTGAGAAGAGCCCAATCCCTTTTTGCTTCCTTCAATCCAGAACCCTAATGTCTCTAAAAGTAGAGAGTGGGTGAACACCCTCTAACTCTCCCAAGGGCCTCTAAAAAGGTCCCCAAATCTTACCCACCCAACAACATTAATTTTAGAATTGAATCCTAAGTCCTTTGGCTGTCCTATGTCCCCTATCATAAATGCAAGATTGGAAAGGAGTGTGGATTTGGGTAAAAGGTCAAGACTCACTTCATTTTCACAACATGTGAGTAATGGGTTATTAAGAGGGTCACTAAGGCCACTAGTGGGTTATATAAGTGTTAGAAATGTTTCGAACGCATACCCCTATCACTAAGGTACTTGGATTTTCCTAAAATTGACCCTTAGGACCTCCTTTTGGCCTCTAGAAGTGACTTGAACAAAATTTAAGTTTAAACAATTTAATTTGGTTCCATTGCCAACCTTAGTATTGCCAACCTTAGTATTGCCAACCTTAGTAGACATGTCATCACATAAACACATAACAAGTGTCAAGTGACACTGTAAAATAACATAACACAACATTGACATGTCACTAATTGCATAGAGAAAACACTTAATACATTCATACAATTTACGGTCACAAATAAAATCACTTAACAATGAGGTTTGAATCTCTTTATTAGATTCAACCTTGGCTTTACAGTTTGTACATAGAGTTAGTTACTGATTCTCTGATAATTTCCATGGTACTTTTCCTGCACATTAAATTAAATATCAGTAGCTCAATAAGATCACATGCATATACATACATTTAAGTCAAATTGCATAATTAATTGACTAAACATTCTACATTTTCACTTAATAACCTTTTCTCGTTTCTATACCTGATAACTATAACCGATTGCATAACCAAAATCCCATAACATATTTTTCCATTTGCATTAAAATACTGAAATAATCATCATAATGCATGTGTATACCTAAAGCATCATAGACATCATCAATAAAGTATACAAAAGTAATCATCACATGACGTAAATAATACTAATAATATCTAGTCCATTAGATATAATGTCCCAAAATATTGAATCATAACGTATCAAAATAAGTGTATTAGCTAAGCTATGATGGGTAAGGGTGAGGCCTCACAGGCCTAAACAAGCACTACCTACTAGAAAGCAATAAAAACTAGATTGGATTGAGCACTAACTACTAATCCATCTAGTTACACACTTTGAAAGACCTTCTAAGGTCAAAATGAAAAGCTACTTACTTGGATAGGGTCAGTACAAGGAAAAATTGGAACAAGAATGGGAGGTTGCCTAGGTGGTCCTGTACCATCCTCCCCAAATGAAAAATATTCAATCCATCCTTGGATTGAGTAAGTTGGAATCCACTCCCAACTCATTAAATTTAGTCTCCTTGATCCAAGTTTCCTCTGCATCTTCTTCTCCATGCCACTTAACCAAGTGTTCATAATATGTTTTCTGTCTAGTCTTCTTGTAGGCTCTGGAATCAAGTATCTTCTCTGCCTTCTTAGGTGGAGGAGGGGTCATGTTTAGGTCTTATACCTCCTTTATGACCTCTATAAGAATCTAATCTAGATCTGTTGTGGGTCCTTTATACAATATCATATCTGCCACATTGAACACAGGAGATAAGCCACTGCCATCTGGTAACTCCATCTTGTATGCATTGGTGCCATATTTGGCAAGAATGGTACATGGGCCAATTGTTCTCATCTGGAGCTTATGAGGCACTCCTTTATGAAATCTTTATTTGTTGAGATGGACCATCACTAGATCCCCAACTTGGAATTGGACATCCCTCTTTCTTTCATCCATGTTGTTCTTAATCTTCCCTATATTTTCAGTCAATGGTTTCCCCACTGTCTTATGTACCTCTTGCATAGAATGTGAAAATTATTCTACATATCCACTACCCTTGGCTCCATCCTCCAGATCTCTGAGCTTATATATGCCTCTAGGGTGAAGGCTAGAAACTATCTCAAAAGGAATCTTACCAGTAGTCCTATTCACAGTTTCATTATAGGCATATTATGCCTGTCCATTGAGTTGGTCCCAAGCTTGACCATACTCCTTAGTTAAATACCTTAGGAGGTCACCAAGACTCCTATTAACTACTTTAGTTTGACCTTCAGTCTGACGATGGTATGCTGACCCAAAAGATAAATTGGTTCCTAAATTTTTCCATAGGGTTTTCCAAAAGTGACTCATGAACTTGGTATTTCTGTCTGACACTATGTTCAATGGTAACCCATGTATTCTAACCACCTCCTTGAAGAATAGGTGAGCTATTTGACTGGCATCATGGATTGTCTTGCAGGGTACAAAGTGTGCCATCTTACTAAATCTATCCACAATAACATAAATGCTATCTATTCCATGTTTGGTCTTTGGTAATCCCACTACAAAATCCATGCTCAAACATTCCCATGGTCTACTTGGGATGGGAAGAGGTTGGTAAAGGTATACATTGGAAGATGTACCTTTTTTTTTCTAACATATAACACAACTTTCTACATACTTCCTAATGTCCAAATTCATCTTAGGCCAAAAGTAAAACCTCTAAACTAATTCTTGGGTCTTATTTACACCAAAATGCCCACTAAGTGCACCATTATGCTTCTCTTGAATTAGATTTTCTCTTATAGACCCCGTAGGAACATGTAATTGACTTCCTTTAAACAAAAGATCACTCTGCAAAGTATATTTAGAGAATTCACTATGAAAATTATTCTTGTATTCTTGACATACCTTATATATGTCTGCAAAGTCTTCATCTTTCCATATAGGTCTTTGAAGTTGTCAATACCCATGCTTTGCAGGTGTATCTCTTAAACTGTCAGGTCTCTTCTACTTTGGGCATCTACTACCTTATTCTGCAATCCCTTCTTGTGCTTAATGTTGAAGGTATAGGCCTACAAGTATTCTACTCACTTCATATGTTTATGAGTGAGCTTATCTTGTGAATTCAGGAAAATCAGTGCTTGGTTGTCTGAAAAGACTACAAACTCCTTTGGAAGAAAGTAGTGTCTCCACTTCCTCAGTGCTTGGAATAGAGCATACATCTCTAGGTCATAAGGAGAGTACTTCTTCTTGGATTCACTTAGTTTTTTAGAGTGGAAAGCCACTAGTCTTCCCTCTTGGCCCAAGACAACACCAATAGCTACATTGCTAGAATCACATTCTATTGTGAATAACTTCTCAAAGCTTGGAAAAATCAGGATTGGTTGGGTAGAAATATTCTTCTTCAATAACTCAAATCCATGGTTAGCTTTCTCATTCCACACAAACTTAGTTTCCATCCCACCTTTGATAGTATCTAACATAGGAGCACAAATTGCACTGAATTACTTTATGAACTTGATGCAGGAGCATCCTGGGTGTAAGGGCAATCTTGCATCACCCAAAAATATGTGTTTTTCTATTCAATAAGGGCTAGTTTGTACAAAACTGCTATTTTTGGAAACTTACTATTTTTAGTAAGTTGGTCATTTGAACTCAGAATGTTCTAATTTTCCAGGTGAAGGTTCATCTTAGTCATATAAGAATGCCAGTTGAATTTCATTGCTAGATCATCTGTATTGGCATAGTTATTAAGGTTTTACTGTTGAGATTTTAGGGTGAAAAATCTTTGAGCTCAATTGTCAGGACCTTAGAGGCTCCGGATCAAGGTCGAACCCCCGGCTAACTAGCGCTTTGCAAGTCAGGCACTGTAGTTTGTGATCTCCCCTTTCTGAAAAGTGGTTATAATAGCCGAACGGAGCTACGGTTCAAAAGTTATGACTTCCGGAAGTTGGGCTACCTAATCTCATATTTTGTAAATATTTAAAGCCAACCCTTTTGTAATAAAAGTGAAAAATAATTAAATGCTAGGGGTAGTCGGCCTTAATGGAAAAATTTCTGGAACCTTCTCGGGCGGTGGAAATTGCCTATATAAAGAAGGCCCGTAGTGTTGTCTAGGGCAGTTCTGGGTGGATCTGAGTAATAATTCGAGGCTTTGTCCTACAGAATATTGTAAGGCGAATGCCCATGTGGCTTTGCATATTGTAATTTTGTAAGTTTGTAATCCACATTTGTGGAGATAATAAGAAGCCCATTTTCTGTTCTTGCAAATTTTTGTTGCTTCTCTGTTTCTGTTATGTATTTGTGGTATTAAGGGGAGCACCCTTCATCAAGTGGTATCAGAGCAGGAGTTCATGAGTGCGTAAACAGATCGCCAACTGTGAGGCAGTTTCCACCAGGACTATGGTTAGGGTTTTAATGTGCATTGCTAAAATGCCTCCATGAAGGGAATGTGGCAGAAGAGCTAGTGTTGTGACACCTGAGGTTAGAGAGCTCCAGAGACAAGTGCGAGCATTGCAAGAAGAGATTCACAGAGGAATGAATCTTAATGTTAGAAACGAAAGTGAGGATGAAACTGAAGAAGGAAATGATGATCAAGAAGAAGTTGAAGTTTTGAATCCAGAAGAAGAAAGGCTTTTTCGAGCCATTTCCAAGATTGGGAAAAGACCTAAGATTGAGGTTCCTACATTTTTAGGGAATCTTAACCCAAAGGAGTTGATTGACTAGATCAACAAATGTGAAGAATATTTTGAGTATGAAGATATTGAGGATCCTGATCGGGTCAAGTTTGCGAAGGCTAGACTGAAGGGTCATGTGAAGATCTGGTGGCAGGAGATCCAATTGGAGAAAAATCGAAGAGGAAAGGATAAAATCACAAGATGGGATCGGATGGTGGATAAGTTGAAGTGATAGTTCATTCCTATTGATTATGAGCTTGACCTACTGAAAAAAATGCAAAGTTTGAAGCAAGCAGGAAAATTTGTCCAAGAGTATATGGAGGAGTTTTATCGAATCCTCATCCGAACAGGCCATGCGGAAGTTGACAAGGAGAAAGTTGCCCATTACCTTAATGGGTTGAGGCCGAGCATTCAGGAGGATTTGAATCTGGTTTGAATGAATAGTATTGAGGAGGCATACCAGTTTGCCTTGAAAGTAGAAGAAAAGCTGAACAAGAAGTTTGAGAGCAGGCAAAATGGAAGAGGTCGTGGTGGAAGATCTGGTGGACGGTCATATGGTGGCTGAAATGA
>MU223514.1:958407-1002782 GCA_018584345.1 Thuja plicata | reverse complement strand
TTGGAAACTTACTATTTTTAGTAAGTTGGTCATTTGAACTCAGAATGTTCTAATTTTCCAGGTGAAGGTTCATCTTAGTCATATAAGAATACCAGTTGAATTTCATTGCCAGATCATCTATATTGGCACAGTTATTAAGGATTTGCTGTTGAGATTTTAGGGTGCAAAATCTTTGAGCTCAATTTTTCAGGACCTTAGAGGCTCCGGATTGAGGTCGAACCCTTGGCTGACTAGAGCTTCGCAAGTTAGGCACTGTAGATCACGATCTCCCCTTTCTGAAAAGTGGTTATAATAGCCGAATGGAGCTACGGTTCAAAAGTTATGGCTTCTAGAGGTTGGGCTACCTAATCTCATGTTTTGTAAATATTTAAAGCCGACCCTTTTGTAATAAAAGTGAAAATTAATTAAATGCTAGGGGTAGTCGGCCTTAATGGTGAAATTTCTGGAACCTTCTCGAGCAGTGGAAATTACCTATATAAAGAAGGCCCGTAGTGTTGTCTAGGGTAGTTTTGGGTGGATCTGAGTAATAATTCAAGGCTTTGTCCTACAAAATATTGTAAGGGGAATGCCCATGTGGCTTTGCATATTGTAATTTTGAAAGTTTGTAATTTCACATTTGTGGAGATAATAAGAAGCCCATTTTCTGTTCTTTCAAATTTTTGTTGCTTCTCTGTTTCTGTTATGTATTTGTGGTATTAAGGGGAGCACCCTTCATCAGAACTTCTTATAATACTGTGCTAAGCCATGAAAAATTCTTACCTCAGTTGTTGTTCTTGGAGTAGGCCAATTGAGAATGACTTCCACTTTTCTTGGATCCATCTTTAGATTTCCTTAAGATAACAAAAACCCAAGGTACACTAGATCTTGTTTCATGAATTCACATTTCTCCATGTTTATCATCAAATTCTCCTCATGAAACTTCTTGAAAAATATTTGCAGATGTATGGGGTGTTCTTCTCTTGTCTTACTATAGATGATTATATCATCTAAGTATACTACCACAAATCTGCCTATGTAGTCCTTAAGGACTTCATTCATTAATCTCATGAATGTGGATGGGGCATTGGATAACCCAAATGGAATTACAAGCCACTCATACATTCCTTCTATGGTTTTGAAGGTTGTTTTCCTTTCATTTCCTTCATTAACTCTGATTTGGTGGTATCCACTCTTCAAGTCAATTTGTGTGAAAAATTTGGCTTCTTCTAGACAATCCATCAGGTCTTCTATCCTAGGGATAGGGAACCTATACCTAATGTTTATCCTATTTATTATTCTTGAGTCAGTAAATAACCTCCAAATTTCCCCCTTTTTGGGTGCTGAGACAGTGAGTATGACACAAGGAGTAATGCTTTTCCTAATGAGACCTTGGCCTAGGAGTTCTTGGATTTGTCTAGCTATTTCCTCATTTTGTTGAGGAGTCATTTTATAGGCTTCCTATTAGGAAGGGTAGCTCCTATAAAAAATTCTATTTTATGACTTATAGTTCTCTTAGGGGGTAGGGTTAATGGTTTTTCTTCACTTACAATGCCTTCATAGTTCTGTAACATCTCATGCACTTCCTTTGGCAATTCTATCTCCTTGGCTATTATGTCTTCAATTTATTCTCTTAGCTTCAACACAAGTGCAAAACCAACTCCCTCTCCCTCTTCTAAGGCTTCTAAGAACTCTTTCTCACTAACCATAAGGACATTGGGGCCAAATTATTTCATCTCTCCATCCTCTAACAGTGACTATATTTTGAATGTCACATTGTCCTTCTTGAAAGAATATAATTCTTTGCTCCATCACACATGGCTTGTCTGTCAAATTGCAATGGTCTACCTAGGAGTAGGTGACATGCATCTATCAGTAGGAAATCACATAAATTTTTTTCCTTATATCTCTCAATTGAAAAATCCACCCAATCTTTTTCATTGACAAGGACATGTCCTTTTTTCAACCAAATAACTTTATATGGACTAGTGTGGGGTATTATTTTCATCTTCAATTTGCTGACTGCTTCCTTTGATACTATATTGTTAGTAGACCCTGAGTCTATGATGACTCTAAAAACTTTACCCATCATCTTGTATTTCACTCTAAACAGTGATCTCCTTTGACTAGGCTCCTCTTTCACTGGCTCCTTAATCAGAGTTCTCCTCATCATTAAGTTCTCACCTTCCTCTGACTCTAAGGGCACTTCAGGGTGTTTACCTCCAGCACTAGTATCCTCTTGAACATAGTTTACCCTTTTATCACTTCCTTGGGAAGTGGTTCGTTTCTCTGGGCATCTATATGTTGGGTGTCCCATCTAGTTGCAATGGTAACATTTCATATTTGCAAAGTACTTACCCCTACCTTGGCTATTGTTTCTTCCTCTACTATTAGAGTTCCTTCCTCTATTTGAATTACCTCTATTGGAGCCTCCTTCTTGTTTCTTAGTAAGATTGGTCTCTCCTTGACTCTTTGGCTCTGAAATCCTTCCACCATATCCACCTTTATGTCCTTTATTGTCTCTTCTCTTACCTCTACCTCTGGTGGTGATTGAATCTTGTTTCTTCCTTAGCTTCTCCTCTACCTTGATTACAATTTGGTGGCACGTTTGAATAGTATAAGGAGTCAAGAGACTCATTTCATATTGTATGGTCCACTTGAGACCATTAATTTATCTAGCTACCTTCACTTTCTTATCTTATACAACTTTGGACCTCATGTAAAGCCTTTGAAACTCTTTAGTGTAAGAGTTCACATCGAAGTCTTTATGCCTTAGAATTTGTATCCTTTTATGCAATTGGATTTGATAATCCTCAGGGACATAAGCATCTCTGACCTTTCCAACCATAGCCTTCCATGTAGAAATGGTATTCTTTCCTTCCTTCTCTCTCTCATCTTGGATAAAATTCCACCAAGTGAGTGAAGACTCTCTTAGTCTAGATTTAGAAACTTTCATATTTTGAGCCTCAGTTATGCCATCACACTCAAAGTGATTTTCTAGTCCTTCTATCCAATCTAGGACTACCTCTGGTTCCATATTTCCACTAAAGATAGGAACCCCTTCTAGTGCTTTACCACTTAGAGCCTTTAATTCTTTCAAGAATGGTTCCTCAATAAGGAGAGGGTCAGCTTTAGGTACTTCATCATCTATGGAAATCTCCTTGCCTTATCCTTCAACCTTATCCATCACTTCTTCTGTCTTTTCTTCTACTTGGTCTCCTTTGTGTTTCAATTGTGCTAACCTCTCTCTGAGAAATCTATTTTCTTCTTCTTTCTCATCTACCTTCTTTATCCAACTCTGCATTTGTCACCATTATAGACTCTCCTACTGAATTTGTTGGTTGGAAGACTCACTACAAGCCTGATCAAATAGGCTCTGATACCAATCTGATGGAAGGGCTCCAAAGTGTGCTCGCACAAACTCAACTTAGGACTTGACTTTTCCTAGTCTTCTTAGCATAGAAATCTCACTTCTAGGACCCTAATAATCTTAATTATCCAAGCCTAAGACTATCCTAACTCAACTCCAAGAGTTATTCTCCTTGTGCTTAACCTTGAAGGATTTCCAATCAATAAAATTACAACCAAACTTCACTCTTTCTTGGATGATTCCAAGTACAAACTCTTAATAATGAATTCACCAGTGCTGCAAGGGTTGTGTCCACAATAAAAAATCCCTTTGACATCCTTTCAACTCCATTGGAATGGATCTTAAAACTCCAATCAGTCGAGTCCAAGATCAACTCTTCTTTTGTTCCTATTATGCCTAATTGCACAATTAGCTCTATCTAGAGATTTTTCTGAATTCTTACCTAAAAATTCAAAATAAACCCAAAAATAACTTGAGAATCGGATACCCTTTTCCAATACCTGAAATATTTTTGAGGTCTTAGGCTCCTAGTTCATCCGTAGAGTAGTATCCTATAATATAGGGCAAATAGGGCTTAATTGGTTCATAATATGTAGTCCATTGATTTCTACCTAGAAATCTATCTAGATGGATTGGAAAATACCTAAGATTCTCTATTAGGGATCTATAGGACCTTAAGGCTTCTAAAACCACACTTTGTTTGAATCTCTCAAACACTCCCTTGCACATGCACTCAAATTTCTCCCTATCATACACCTAACCGGACACTCATTATTCACCTAGGGCATGACTTGAAAATTAGCAAACTGGTTCTCCAAACATCCTACTTGAGTATTTACACTATACAGAGGCTCCCCTAAAAGATTTATCTTGGCCATGGTGATTTCCATGATCAGATTCTATGGGGGAGCCATGAAACCAAAAACCACTCTGTTTCCTACAACAACTATACTAGTTTCAAAATAATTTACACAACCTATCTATTCTACTCAAAACAACTTTACAACTAAATGAAAAAATCTTAGAACTATCTTCACAACATGGATCCAACACTGTAACAAGATTTTAAATCCATTCAAACACTTCCTCACTCAAAAAAAGTCATTTTTTACAGAAAACCAGAACACATAGCTTCTATTCACTTCAAAAATTACACTTTCTCCCACTATGCCTCGGGAAATAGGATCTTCCTTGCCTTAACATGTGATGCCCATAATTATAGGACATTATGGAAACTACCCATAATTTTTTCTTGAAGGGAATCCATTTTTTCTACTTATTGTCATGCAACATTAAAAGTTGCTAAGCAACTTTATGACAACTTTTTGAACTTCTTGCATAGTTATGATTGTGGGTCTCAATTTGACCTAGAATGGTGTATAAAGAATATAGGAACCATTTTAGGCACTATACTACCCTCTCCCAAGCCTTAAAGTATTTTAGACACTTTTGAACCCATTTTCCCACCTTAGGCCTAAACAAGCACTACCTACTAGAAAACAATAAAAACTAGATTGGATTGAGCACTAACTAATAGACCATCTAGTTACATACTTTGCAAGACCGTCTAAGGTCAAAATGAAAATATACTGACTTGGATAGGGTCAATACAAGCCAAACTTGTAACAAGATTGGGAGGTTTCCTAGGTGCTCGTGCACCACCTACCGAGAACTGAGTTGGAGAAGCTTACATTAGTCGAGTGGGATGGTAGAGGCTTGAAGGTCAACTGCATCAAGGATGCTGAATTGAGATGCGGTGCTTATGCCACTGGGTATAAGATATTTCAATCTAGCATGCCTAACAACATACAATGTGGAGCTTTGGATATAGCTTACAAGATAGTGAAGAAGGGTCTATAATTTGATCTTTCTGAGCTATTGCAGAAGAAATTTGAGGAGAATATGAGAACCATCAGGACAACAAAGACAAATAACTATAAGTTTGGTTCCTTACTACTTTGCATATTCTTCTACGTGCAAAATTTATTTCCATCAATCAGTAAAATTAAATGGAAGACAGATAGATCGGTTATAATATAGATAAATGAAATGATTACAAGCCTAGGAGATAATTTTGAGGTAGTAATGAATGATTACTTTGCTAAATTTAAGGCTAGAATGGAGAAGAGATCCCAGATTCCACAACAACTTGTAGATAAATACCAAGACAATATCTGATTTATAGTAGATATAGATACAACATTAATAAAAGCAATAGATCTGAGGATTGTATGGCTACCTCCAATGGAGTATGAATTGAATATTGATGTTGCTATAGAGGCTATTGAAAAATTGCTAAATGAGCCTACTGGAAAATCAGCCATGAGATTTGGCACTTATGATGAGGCAAAGAATTGGATACAAATTCAATTACAAGTACAATAGCTGGGTTGGAAAAAGAAAAAAATAGTAAAAAAATTGAAAAGGAAACTTGCTATAACAGAAGAAGAGTTGGATAAATATGAAGAGGAAATCGAGCAGCAGACCTCAGTCGATCAAGAAGATGAACCAGATCATGACACAAATGCCACCAAGTCAGATGACACCCAGTTGAGTCATCTAAGGCCATAAAGAGAAAAAGTACAAAGACCGTATCTCCACTTCATACAATATCACAATTGGCGACCACTGATTCACCACCTTTGAAGAAAGGTATAGCTCAAATTACAAGGCCCTCACCAAAATTTACTTATCAAACAAGGAAACAAAAGGGCACAATCGAGAAGCCTACATCGAGACAATGAAAGAGGAGATATCTATGAAACAAAGATGACAAGGATGATTCTGATGAAAATCTAGAAAAATTCAAGGTTGTATAGAATAGCCATCATAGTCTATTGATGAGATTGTAGAGACAATAAAGACAACCAAACAATTAGGACATCCAAAGATACAAGCATATGAATATCTATCTACCGAGAACAAGGAGAAACTTGAAGAAGAAATAATAGGTATGATGATCAACTTGAAACAAGTTCCAGTTGAGTTTTCTACTTCTATTCCATCAGAATTGTATGATAAAATATCATCAAGATGGTCATATGCACTACAAACTGAGAAACAAATAAGAGAGTTCGCTCTCAGTCTTATTAAAGCAGATTATACATTTGAGAAGATAGGAAGTCTGATGAAGAAGTATACCAAAGAATTACCTAAGAAAGAAAGGGCATTGAATATATTGCAAGGAAACTTGAAGGAAGTGGATATTGAGAGAACTCAAATATGGAACAAATTGCTAAATCCATCTAAGGACACCCAGGACACCAAAGAAATAACTAATGTTGCATCTACTAAACCAAGTATAGACCCTATGACAGTTGATGATGTAGCAATTGATAATGTGTTAGACATTATTCCTAAACTCGTGACCAATTTAGGTCACCCGGATATCACAATCACTGATGTAACCAAAGGAGATCTAGATGAAAAGGCTAAAGAAGATGAATCTATCAGTGCAACCGAGACTATTGATGAGAAAGATACATCATAGGTCACCTAAGCTGCTACACCAGGCTAGTTACCCATTTTGGTTAAGGCAATTGAGATTGAGATTGAAGCATAGGAAAAGACACACAGGCATGCACCAGATACAAATGAAGATCGGGGTGAAGAACATGGTAAAGAGACCGAGAATAATGGTGAAACCAAACAAGATGATACTCAAAAAGATACCAATGGTGCTACTATAAAAGAGAAAGGTGAAGATACTAAAAATAATCTTGACAAGACAATGGATTCATCTACTATTGACACAAGGTCAGTTATCAAGGAACCTAAATAGGTTTTCACATCAAGTACCGAGCTATCAAAGTTAGAAACTAAGAAAAAGGCTTAGTTAGAATTGGCTCTATCACCTACATCAAGCAGCCAAGGTAAGAAGAAGAAGAAGCCAAAAAGAACCAAGGATCCAGTTACTTTAGATGAAATCATAGAGATATCTGAATGGGATCCTAAGACACTTGATCCTGAAACATTGAAGAAATATGGTGAACTTTGCACCAGAAAAGCTGTACAAGACAAGCTTAGAATAGAAGCAAAGTGTGCCCAAATACTTGAGAAGGAAAAAGATATCTTAATGCAAGTTGTACTATATATTAATATAGATGAATGAAAACCCATACTGGAAAAAATTGAAATTCTCACTGAGGCAATTGAAAAGCCTAACATTGATGTCGAGAAAATATTTGAAGAGCGAGCTGAGAAGAAGATCCAATACAAAGTTATAGAGAAAATCATCCAAGCAGTGGCAGTACACAAGGTAACTCTGTCAAAATTTGTAAGTGGTTTAGAAAATATTATATCTAAGGCCATTATTATTCTAAAAGAATTATGCACATTAGATCACTTCACTACCGAGATTAGTGAAAAGATAAAGAAATTAGACCAAGATCTAAAGGATAGTGCACAAAGTCCAACCAAGAAACATGCATTACAGTTGCATTATAAGAAGATACTTCAAAATCAGTGGTTGAGACAGGGTTTGAAGAAAGAAGAGGAAGCAATTAGAGAGAAAGTAACTGAGCTCCAAGAGACATTACTACAACATTTAGCAATGATTCAGAAACATGTGACTATGGCAAAGAATCTCATTTCCACCCCGAATTTATCAGTAATAGAGAGAATATATGATATGTATGCCAAGCTACAATTATAACTAGTCACCCTTGAACACTTAAAGGAGGAATGGGAGAAATGATTGGAAACTCTCAAGAGTGACCATCCCAATATTTTTGACAAACTATAAGTTATGCACCTTTTGTCATTATTTCAAAAAAGGGGTAAATGTATGTATATATGTATAGTAAAGGCAAATACTACAATTAGATTGTTCATATACATATACAAAGTATATACATAGGGGGAGCATGTACAAAAGGGAAGTCATCATGTATAGTATATTATGTATAGTACTAAGTTTTTGATGCTAATGCCAAAGGGGGAGAATGTTACTCCAACTGCACATTGAAGTTATCATTAGTTATCAAGAAGAAATAATAGATAGTCAATGACAGAGTCAACACAAGACAGTCAGTTTATATCACCAAAGTGTAGAGTTAACCAAGAGCATTGATCACACCCATAGTTAACCAAGTATAGTGATACCTGAGTAAATAGACTATACCAAGCACAAATAACACTAAGCTAGACAAGAATAATCAAATTCTATTATAACCGAGATACACATTATACACTGAGCACTGAGGAACAACATTTACTGAGTGGAACATAGTCCACATAAAAGTTTGTAAATGAACATTATTCTATGTAACAAATTTTTAGATGACCTATATAGTAGTTTTCATGATCAAGGAGGAAATTACTTACAGATTTACAATATTAATTGTTTGTCTCCTATGTATAGATGATCAAGGTAAATTATGTACAATATTGATCTTAGGGTAAAGATGTAAATGTTAAACCCTAATTAGGTTACATCATTGGATATATAATTGTATAGATGTCAATTTTGTGATGTATGTTGATCAAGAAATGACCAATTAGCTTCCATACTATAGACATCAGAGATCAGACAAGGGATTTAGGGATAGAGACCATGTTGGTTATGTTCCTTGTTTTGAAGGTTTACCCTAAAAATTTCTTAAGGTCTATGATTTTCCTATACCCAGAAGCTAAAGATATTTAGTTGAAATCATTTGCATCTCTCTGTAATTTGTGTTTTTGACCAAAACCTAGTTCAAAATGTCAAAAACCCTAAATGTTTAGTCCAGGTTCTATTTTTGTGTTACCTTTTTCATATTTTAAAACATAACTTATTTGCATGTGCTTATTACCTTGTTGCCGAGTCTCATTAGAAAAACAAAATATTCTTTACGGCCTTGAGACTTAGTGGAAATCTTTGGTCATGTTGTCTCTTAATGAAATGGAATATTCCAAAATGGATATGAGACTTGATGTGGAACATTCATCTCAGAAAAGATCCAACAACTGCCGCTTTGTCTCTTGATAGAAGCAGGGTTAGTTATTTTATTTGGCGACTTTGAGTTTTCCTCAGTTGCATTGTCTCTTAATAAACCCATGATTATAAGTTAACTTCATCAGTTAAGACAAACAATGTTGTTGTGGAGTCACATGATCAAATAGAGGTTAATGAATTTATCCAACGACATAGAAAAATAACAATCGCTGAGTCTCCAGATATAACCCAAGGTAAAAGACAAGTTAAGAAAGGTGCTTTGACATGAGGTCTCCATAAAATAAAAGGTTACGTCAGTATATCCTAAGATCTCATGAAAATCCTAGATCAAAGAATTAATCTGATGATAGTCATTGAGTCTCCTAAAGGAATTGTAGTTAGTAAAAACATTAAGCGACAAAGAGATTGTTCAGTCACCGAGTTGCCAGAAATAAATCAAAGTTAAAATAGACTTTTCAGCGATGCCATCATGAATAGTTATTAACCAATCATATTTTAAGGATTTTGATAGATAGAAACGTAGCCGTAATATGAGTTAATGCAGCCAAATAGATGTGATTGCAATTATATTTTGAATTTTATAAGGTTTTTTATGCAAAATCACTCATCAAGAATTGATCATCTGACAGTATGAATGACACAACTAATTCCATAAATTGATGTCACAATATATGAAGCTCATAATGAAGGGATGGAATTATCAGTCAAAAGTGACAATCCGTATTCAATTGGAAATTATAAGTATACTTGTCCATTATCATTTTATTTTACCAAGCTTTTGTTTCTCAGAGCGAAGTGTTTATAGAGTTTTAAAGTGCTTTTGAGAAATTGAGATTTCTAGTTGTAAGCTATACTGAAGGTGATTATTTGATTTGAAATTCTGTAAAGATTGTGGTTGACAGTGTTCCAAAGTTTAGAATGATTGAATTTCAACATAATTTATAGTTGTGGTCAGGGTTTGATAGTATTTGTTTCAATATCAGTATTTAGGGTTGTGATCAGAATTGAACTAGGGTTTGAGTGAGGCCCAAAATATGGCATCTACCAGTGGTAGAAACAAAGATTTTGAGGATGATTCAAAAGGAAAGAGAAAATTCTCAAATGAATTCCTCACTATGCTTCCTAGGTCTAGTCAGAATCGAAAGGTTAGTGCAGATGTTTTGATTGATGATATGTCATTTGTTAGAGATGCTAAAACACTAGGGTTGTCAAGATATTCACTTTTCAATTACTTTTATAACAATAGTGATGGACCCATGCTTGTCTCGAATCCTTAGACCTGTGGTTTGGCCAGATTATTAGTTCCTAATGTCTTTGTTGATGTAGACTTAATATTAGAATTGGCCAGTAGATATGACCCTTTGATAAAAACCATTAAGAGGGATGATGGAAAGCCTCTACTCACCCTAGACAGGAATTCCTTTATGAAAGCCTTTAATGTCTATTACCCAATGGCTACTGAGATAAATTTGAAGAGTTTGGAAAACATATATACTAGGGAGTCTGGTATTGCTGCTAAATTGATCAAGGACCATCATGTCCCTAAGAAAATGAAGGCCTATGTAACCCCTATGGTAGGGACAACCCCATGCTTCTTTAAGGAGATAAACTTGTACATGAAGTACATCGCATATGCACTATGTAGAGTGCTTGGAATAGATGCTGGAGTAGAAATAATTACTTCTAACATTTTGATGATGGTGTTAGATATGCAGAGTGTTCACACCACTTCAAATTATGATTATATTTAGTATATTATTGATCAAATGCACCAGGGGTTTATTTACATACAACCTAAGAAGGATCATCCAAAATTCATGCATTATTCAATACTTATTTATATGATTCTTTATCAAAATTATCTAGTTTTGGATTGCCAATCACTATAGCCACAGAGATTTCACCATAATCAGCCCAACCCTTTTCAATTTTGGACCACAGTGTGCAATTACACATCTACAAAATAGGAGTTTTGTGCTTTTGAGAATTGGTTAATATATCCATTGCCTAAGTGCTTAGGATTTGATAAGCCTTGATTGCATATTAGGGTAATTCAATTGTTGAGACCCTGTCAGTATTTGGAAAAATGGTCAGGAGATCATAATTGGGGAGATTTTTACTATGAGCAGGAGTTTACCCTCATAAGGGTTTATGGTTGCCCTTACCCTCCACATATTTTTCTGTTTCATGTGCCACCTAGGATAGCTGCCATGGAGTTCATTTGGCAGCTCATTTTAACAGATAAAGAGCACCTTGCTCCACACAGAGAGGGAACTTTCACCCCTAGGAAGTTCAAGATTTGTAATTTTTTGATTGGAAAAGGGGCCCTAGATCAGGTGAATACTTGGTTGAATCATTATAGAATGAATGTAGCCCTACATAGACATGTTGAAATAGAGGGGTTCATTCTGAGTGCAAGGAAGTTGCTTACACCTACCATCCCTTATACAAAAATACATGAAGAATGTATGGAGGAAGATCTGATCAGAAATATCTTAGAGGATGAATATGTAAGTAAAAGAGAAAATAAATTTAATGAACTCATGGATTTGGAGGGATAGGTAAGGAGAAAAGGAATGAGTTTTGGAGGGTTCTACCCTAATTTTCCTTATATCAAGAGGCTAGATGCAATGATGGATAATCACACACTCTTATCTAATCAGTTGGAAGATGCACTAGTAGTTCCAGAAAAGGGCCACAAAGATTATTCAGAATCTGAATATGATGATGATAGTGACCAAGATTACCCTTCAACTTCTACCAATCTAGAATATCAGGCAATTGCATATGGTCAGCCAGATGAAGGGGAAAATATTGTTGACCTAACAGAGATCTCAAAAAAGGAAATATCAGATGAGCCCCTTCTTAAAAAACAAAAGGTGGAAGTAGGGGAGCCTTCTAAGAAAAAAAGAATTGATAAAATTGGAGCCCTAATAACTGTAAATAGACCTTATGATCATCAGCTAAGAAAGAAAATGAGGGCTGGAAAGAAATTACAGAAAGATGTTGAGGAAGAGGAAGAATTACCCCTCAGATCATGTATTGCTAAAAGACTGTTGCATCAGGAGGAGTTCCTCAAAGATGAGAATTTCATAAAAACTAGGGAATTCAAAGATTTCCTTATTTGGAATAAGCAACAGCAAGTTGGGAAGTAGTTGCAACTGGCAGGAGGTGATCCATTAACTGAGGAAGCCTTATAGACATTGTAGGAATATGATCCTAAATCTAAAGAAATAACACCAGAGTAGGCTAGAGAACTGGTTAAAGCCAGTGGTATGTTGTTTGTTGAAGGTTGAGACTTATCCTCAGCCTTTATCAAAGATCAAATTAGAAGATAACCTAACATCAAATTGTCATCAAAGACCCTGGTTAGAAATATGATAAGAGGGTTTGGTTATAACCCCAAATCCCAAGTACTTGCAATGTGGAGCCTAGCTCCTAAGGATCAAAATCCATCTATTCTTAATATTCAGGAAAAGATGGAGGGAAACAAGATTATTTGGACACTTGACAACATAGGAGACTTGGAGATAGCCTAATTAATGACTCATTTTTCTTAGATGAATGAGGCAAAAACAACTTAGCTATTAGACAAATTTCAAAAGCTCACTAGTGACACTAGTGATATTATCAAAGATAGGGAATGAGCTGTAATAAAAATAAAGGAAAAGGATAAGCTTATAGATGAGCTTAATAAAAAGCTAATGGAACTAATAGAGCCTACCCCTATGAAGCCCAAGGAGGTTGTAGATACTGAAATCCAAATGGAAGATACAGGGGATGCATTGGTTGAAGCAGAACAGGGGATCATTGAGCATAATAGTGTACTTTTGGGAGCATTGGTATCGATTTTGCAACATAGAATTAATATTATTAAGGAGAAGATAGATGTAGTATATGGAGCATATGGTAGATTTCCAGGCCTGTAGACAGAAGTAGCATGTTTTTTGACAATCTTGAACCCCTACTATGCATGTTGGTTTGGGAAGACATCACTTTTTGAGAGATTAGCATCAGTTTATCCACTAAGATCATATTTACCTGAGAAGTAACTTTGGTAGGTACAGAGATAGAGAAAATTGGGGCTACCTTATTCCTTTTCAAAGGTAAAGCCAATCAAATTGAGGCCAAATTAAAGATGTTTGGGTTAGATTATAGTAGGTTTGTACCTCCAATTAGGGCCGAGGATGATCAAATCAAACCATTAGGGTTATGGATATCAGAGTTCACCAATGTACTTGCTAATAAAGACATTTATGTCTCTAACCAAGGAGAATTGGATTTGGAAAGGTTCAATGCACTTTTGGATGAGGCATTTAAAGAAGAACCAAATTGCAATAAATTCATATACGATGTTAATAATATAATAGATACTAGATGGGAGAGGCAAAAGAATCAGTTGGAGAATATTTATAATTTTGAATGGCCAAAAGAGGAGGATATGACTGCCTGGGACATTCTGAAAAAGCCTAAGAAGAAGAAGCCAGTGACAAAAATTTAGATATTATTGATGAAGAATAAAGCAATGTTAGAACACCTTTTATTGATTTCTTGAAAGACAAACAGGTTAGTCATCACCAAATTCAAATCACAGACTATCCTCAAAATACAGAGCCAAATATGTCGAATACCATATGAAGACAAAGGAGTAAATCAAATTTCATTTTCTATTTTGTCTTTCCACCGCTTGGTTTCTCTTGTCTTTTGTCTCATCTGAATTTAGGGTTAGGTATCTAAAAATCATTCGAAGCTTGTTGCATCCTTTCCTTAAGGATTCCAAGATGGTTTTAGATATATATATATATATATATATATATATATATATATATATATATATATATGGATCAATTTTGTAAAAAAGAGAGAGATGAATTATAATTACAAGCCAGACTATAGAATTTGGTCTGAGTTTTTGAGCTTTTTAGTCTCTGTATGTATTGAAGTAGGAATTTATAAATAAAATACAGTGCAACTCTTATTCCATATTGCTGTTGTCTTTTTACTTGTTGTGTATGCTCTTTTATGTTTAAATCTACAAGGCATTTTTAAGCATATTAGTTACAAGGTATCAATCTAATTGCTTGCAAGTTTCTTTCAAGGGAAGAACTAAGTTTTGTAAGTAATTTCAGGGAGCATAACAACATTTGAAGATTTGATATAGTGGTGTGGTAGTGACACAGTAATTTGTAAGGCATGTTATTGGGGTTACATATAAGTTATAAAGCAATTTATAGTATCTTTATTTACTTTTCTGTGGATTTGCATCTTTGACTATGTAGCCCAAGGATAGGCACTGATCTATGAATTTTTCAAGTAGTTTATCATCATCCAAATATTCAAAATACTTAAATCATTCATACAGAAATCAGAATACTCAAGGTGTCAAGTAATTGTATAAAGGTATAAAATTCATTTTATTAATCCCTTTGAGAGAGGATTGAAATAGGTTACCCTTCCTAAGTTCTAAGAACTGAAAAAGAAGAAGGATGAACATCCTTAAAGCACTACTATTTATTGTTATCATTTCAATAATTTTCATGGTTACACTCTGTATCAAGTTGTCTTCAATTTTATACAGAGTGATACAGTAAACAAGAAGAAAACCAGTATCCAAATTTACTAATACTGTGAGACAGGCATTTTATATAGGTAATACCTTCTTGGGTGTTGTGGAACCTAAAAAGAAGGAGGCGATAATAAGTTTCCCCAAGTATTATCATAAATCCTCATCAATTGGTGTTTTCTCTTGCTTAGATCATTTAGTTTTCAAATATTAGGAGTCATAGAGTTAATCAAGTATCCAAGTATCTTCTAAAGGTTCAGCAAGAAAAAACCCTAACAAATTGGCGGCTCTACTGGGGAAAAAATATTATAAAGTCTTGTTAGTAGTTTTTGGAATTGCTAAGGGTTTAAAAGGACAATACAATAATAGTTATAGTTTCCAATGTAATTTTGACAAGTATTCATCTATCCCAAAAATTTTTGGGTGGCGAATCTAAAACTAAATCTCTGTGATTAGTAAAAGTTAGTAAATATTTTTTAACATGAATACTAGGTCAAAAGCTAAAAGGAATCCTGAAACTGCATTAGATGGTGGATTTTCTTCAACTTCAAGAATGGAAATGTCTTGGAGAAAGAAAAGAAACCAAGTCAACATAGATGAAACTCCTCCACGAGGAAAATAAAATAATACTAGGAGAGAGGTAGGTTGCAATCAGTCCATTCATGATGGAAATACTTCAGAATATGAAGAAGATACAGAGAAAGTATTAGAAAAATCTATAGCTACTTCCACTTCTAGTGAGAGGGAAGGAACAAATACAGTTAGTTTAGAATCTGAGGAAGCTCCCTCTGATGAGCTTGCTAAAGAAGAGGTACTCATCATGAAACATCTTTCTCTTATTCAATAGATGAAAAGGGAAAATGAGCTTAGAAAAAAGAAAAACATGAAAAGAAAGATGTTGACAAAATTAAAAGAAGAACTTTAAGATATCAAACTACAAGGAATACAGAGAGGTCTCAAAAGGACCAAGAAATACCACTTACTCATAGAGCTTCTAGTTCACAGAAAGACAAGGACAAAGGTAAACAAAAGATGACTGAAAGAAGAAATGAAGAACCTAAAGTTCACAAGGTCCTAATAGAGCAAATGTCCAAGTTGGATATTGATCTTGAGAAATTGATAATTGAAAAGGAGACCATGGAGAAAATGTTAGAAAAGGAACAAATGGAGGCTACAAAAATTGAAATGAAGAAGAAAATAGATTTTTTGCAGTCATCCAGATATTCTTATGCTGGAACAGAGAATACAACAAATTCTAAAGAAAAAGATACTACTTTTAAAGAGAATGATGACTTTCAAAGAAAACCATTGCATACTGAGAGGTATAAACAATTTAACTTTATCGGTATCCCTAGATACCAAAATACATTTCCAAAAGATGCGGGTGATATAGGAGAAAAAATCCCAAAGTTCGTAGGTAATAATGTTATTTCTTGTGAAACACACTTAGGAAATTCATTGATTTTGTTCATGATTTAAATATCACTCATGAAGATGTGTTAATGAAGCTTTTTGTTCAATCTCTAGTAGAGGATGCTAGAGAATGGTTTAGAAGCCTTTCTAATGGTTCTGTAGTTTCCATGGATGAGTTAATTGAATTATTTAAAGATCAGTATGGTGACAAGACAAACAAAGGATTCTTGCTGAATGAGTTCAATAACATTAAAAGGAATTACAATGAAGAGGTCACTGAGTTTAATACCAGATTTCAAAGAGCAATGCACAAATTGTTTCAAAAAATAAGGATGGATGAAGAGGTATGTTTAGCAACTTTTTTGAATGCCTTTGATTCTAAAATGGGATATGATCTTAGAGATAAAAACCCTATAACTCTTACTGATGCTTATAAGATAGCAGCAAATATTGAAATGAATAGAAGGGTGTCTGGTAAATTAAATAGTAGAGATGATTCGAGGTTTAGTAGGAGTAACCTGAAAGAATCAGATTATAAGGAATATAGGGCTCCTCAAAAAAATAAGTCTTCCTATAACAATAGTTACAATCCACAAAATAGAATGAAAAATCATCCCTATGGAACTCAGTTTAAGGATGGGAAACCTGTTGTTTTACCTAGAAAAGAGAAAACTGACATCAGAACTCCAATCCCTCTGCATAAGAATGTTGTCCATTTATGCAATGATGATTTCTGTTGTGAGGCTTGTGAAGCCCCACACAACCTTGCTTATTGTATTTTTTCCTTGGATTTGAAAGTAAATGAAGAACAAGAAAATGATGAAGGTGAACAATGTGATCATAACATGACAAATGCCTACTCATGTCATGATATAGATTCAGACAGTGAAACTAAAAATCATGATTCATATTGTTCACAAAGAAATGTAGAAAATCATCATTAACAAGTCTTATCAGACAGTGAAGTAGAAGAAACTGATGACCATATAAGATGTCATGTTCAAAACAATTAGGACCTTCCATTTATCATGAAAGATTTAGATGAGGAGAAAGCAAAGATTACTGCAGATTTAGTGAACAAGGCTAGAAGTAATTACCATTTAAGAAACACAGTAGTGGGTATTAGTAGTCAGCCATCTGGTGTGTTTATAAAAGAAAACAAAATAGACACCAAATATGTACAGAAGAAGGAAGGACCTGGGGAAAATGAAAACAAACCTAAGGTCAAAATTATGACAAAAGTCTTCGAACCAAATGTTTTACAAGAAATAAAATCAAAAGAGCAAGAAACAAGTACATCTACTCTTAGGATAGAAAATAAAAAATCTAGAGAACCAACTCTGAATGAATAGTTTGAGGAGAATACTTTTGAAAAATCAAAATCCCCAGATGTAAAATATACTCCAGTAGATATGGGTCATTGTTTATCTCAAATGACTATGAAAGTGCCATTTTTAGAAATGATGAGAATCAAAGAACATAAAGAAAAGATTCTGTCATTATTAAACAGTGTGCCTATAGTGAAGGTTCAAACTATAGGAAATGTTGATAAGAAACCAATTAGTAAAGGGAAGGAGGTTGAAGTATTAACCTCTGAAATTCCTCAAATTTTCTTGAACACAACTTCTTCCCCTAAAGTTGTTGGCCCATTTTTTCTTTCACTGGTAATTAATAGAAGGATGCTAAAAAATTATGTGATTGATTCAGGAGCATCAAACATTGTTATGCCAGTGGAAATTATGAGGTCTATGGGACTACAAGTGGACACTCCTCATGGGAGATGTCAAACAATATATTCTAGAGAAGTCCTTGTGATTGGTACCATTGAAGTCATGCCTTATAAATTAGCAATATGTCCTAATGTGGTGTTAACTATGAATGTTCTTGTGGTTGATATACCACCACACTATGGGATGCTGCTATTAAGAAAGTGGAGTGCTCAAATGGGAGGTATTATACAAAGTGATTTATCATATGCTACTTTCAACATTGCTGGAAATAATGTTAAGGTGTCAAGGGAGGGTAGAACTCCTCACATGATAGAATAGTTTGAAGACACTAATGTTAATTGTTGCATTGATGTGGATATGGAGAATTTTAGAGTGCAGAGAAATGACCAGTATCATCACAATGAAGATCTTGATCCTTTGGTCAAAGAGTTGAATGCACAAAGTGATAGATTGTGGAAAATGTATTTTGCTAGAGCTTGCTCAAAAGAAGGATCAAGAGCTTGTGTGTTATTGGTATCTCCATTAGCTACAAATTTTAAATATTCCTTTTTATTGGCCTTCCAGTGTACAAATAATACTACAGAGTATGAGGCTTTGTCTTTAGGGCTTGAAATTTCCATCAAACATGGAATTAAATGTTTAAAGGTTTATGGTGATTCTGAATTAGTGGTAGCCCAAATCAGATCCAAATATGCAGTAAATAATGATAGATTAAAAATGTATAAATATGCTATTTGGGATCAAATAGAATTTTTTGATGCCTTTGACATAAGCTAGATAGAAAGGTCCAAGAATATAATGGCTAATTTCTTAGCAAATGTTTCTCTGAAAACTGATGATCAGACCTTACATGGGGTGTCAATATTGGAATTCAAGACAAGACCAATTGTTCCAGATAACATATACAACTAGCAGAATTTTTAGGATGACCAAGATATTATGAGGTTCATTCAATGTCTAGACCATTATGAGAACCTGAGCATAGATTGCAGTACCTTCCTTGAAAATAATGATGGTAAAAACTATGTACTAGGAAGTGAGGTTGTCCAATTAGGTTCTAATCACATTCCTAGGGGTCTGGTTGAACTTAAGGCATTTTTTAGTAGTCGACATGATGATTCAACAAAAATAAGCAATGCCAAGGTTGAGGACTTGGAGGAAATAAAATTAGGATCAGAAACTAGTCCTCAAGTTGTTTACAATGGAAGAGGTTTAGATTATCATATAAGAACAAATTTAATTAAATTACTGAGAAAGTATAAGCATGTTTTTGCATGGTCATATGAGGACTTAAAAGCTTATAGAGAAGACCTTTTCCAACATGAGATCCCACTGAAATCTAGGATAAAACCATTTAGGAAAAAACAGAGGCCTATCAATCCTTTACTGGCTCCTAAGATGTAGTAAGAGTTGATAAAGTTAAAAGATGCTAGGAATATTCTTCCTATCAGACACTCAACATGGGTTTCAAACTTGGTGCTAGTGAGAAAAAAGAATGGTGATATCAGGTTGTGTGTGGATTTCATAAATTTAAACATTGATTCATTAAAAGATAATTATTCCTTACCTAATATGGAGGCAATGTTACACAAAGTGACTGGTTGTGAGTTGCTGTCAATGATGGATGGTTTCTTAGGATACAACCAGGTTTTAGTTAAAGAATCAAAATAGTATAAGACTGCATTTACCACTCCTTGGGGAACCTATGTTTATATCAGAATGCCTTTCAGACTGATAAATGTAGGAGCAACTTTTTAGAGGGCTACATATGTTTCTTTTAAAGAGTTTATTGACTTATTCATGGTGGTATATCAAGATGATCTAACTGCATATTCTAAAAAGACTGAAGATCATTGTGAACATCTAAATAAAAATTTTAATAAAGCTTTAGAATATGGTGTTTCATTGAATCCTAAGAAATGTCATTTTGCAGTACAAGAAGGAAAGTTACTGGGACACATAGTGTCTAAGGATGGGGTAAGAATAGACCCTGAAAGAATAGAAGCAATCCAAAGGATCATTGCTCCAAAAAATTTAAAGGGTGTTCAATCTTTCTTAGGAAATCTAAATTTTGTTAGAAGATTCATAGCAAACTTCACAGAAATTGTTAAACCTATTGTAAAGTTGCTAAAAAAGGATGCCAATTTTAATTGGGATGAAGAAGCTCAAAAGGTATTTGAGAAAATAAAAAAGGTAGTGCAAGAGGCTCCTGTTTTGAAATCACCTGATTATAGTAACCCTTTTCTCTATTTTCATTTGCATCTTATCATACAATTGCTGTCGTGTTACTACAAAAGGATGAACAGGGGTTTGAGCATCCGATTGCCTTTTATAGTAGATCTCTTCAGGCTACGGAATTAAATTATGAGATGATGGAGAAATAGGCATATGCTTTAGTAAAAGCTATAAAATCATTCAGACCATATTTGGTTTGTACTAAAGTACATGCATATGTCCCACATTCAGCAGTCAAAGATATTCTTACTCAGTCAGAAGTCATTGGTAAGAGGTGTAAGTGGATAAATAGAATACAAGAATTCAATATTGAAATCCACATTACAAAGTAAGTAAGGGGTTGGGGTTTGGCTAAACTTATGATAGAGGATAACTTGGATTCAGTTCAGATAAATGATGTAGAGACACAAAATCATACAGTCACAAGTATAGAAAGACAACCATTTTATACTGATGTTGTGTTTTTATTTTAAATACCAAGTGTCCTAATAGTATGACATAAAATCAAAAAAGGATTTTAAAGTTGCAAGCTCAGAAGTACACCTTGATTCAAGGAGACCTATATTGGAAGGATAAAAATGGTGTGCTATTGTTATGTTTGGATAAATTTCAAGCTGAAAAAATATTAAATGAAATGCATGCTGGGATATGTGGTGGGCATTTTTCTGAAAAAACTATTGCTCATAAGATTTTAAGAGTAGGATATTATTGGCCCAGTGTTTTTAAAGATACCTATGCATTTGTCTGAAGGTGTGAGCCTTGCCAAAGGTTATCAAACAAGTTAAAGTTCTCAGGTGCTCTATTGTTAAATCCTGTGAGTGCTGAGGCACCTTTTTCCATGTGGGGTATTGACTTTATTGGAGAATTCTCAGAAAAGTCTAGTGGAGGACACAGTTGGATATTAGTGGCTACTGATTATTTTACTAAATGGATAGAGGCTATTCCCACTAAAAAAGAAACAAGTAAGATAGTTACAGAGTTTTTATTGGAAAACATTTTAACTAGATTTGTTATCCCAACGAAATTGGTCATGGATAATGCCATGTGTTTCAGATCTGATGAGATCAAAGACTTTTGCAATGAATATGGGATTATAATGTCTTATTCATCCCCATATCATCCTCAAGAAAATGGCTAGGTAGAATCCAGTAATAAAAATATTTTGAAAATTCTAAAGAAAACTTTAGAGAAGAACAAGAGAGCATGGCATACAAAGTTGAGATTAGCTTTGTGGGTTGACAGAATAACAGTTAAGAAGGATACTGCTACATCATTCTTTGAGCTAGTATATGGTTTGTAGGATAGGATGCATGCAAATAATCTATTACCTATATACAAGTTCATACAAGAGGAAGAATTCAAATTTTCAGATCCAATGAAAGACAAAATATTACAGTTGACTGAGCTGGATGAGATCAGAAGAGAGGGACAAAAAGGAAACATAAAGTTGCAACAAAAAATGAAGTATCTATTTGATAAAAGAGAAAGTTGCAAAAAATTTGTACCTGGTGACTTTGTGCTCCAATGGAACATAAGATCAGAAGACAAGGGTAAGCATAAAAAGCTTGAATCTTTATGGCTAGGGCCTTTTATTATTTCTAGAACCTTTGGGAAAGATTCCTATATTTTAAAGAACATGGATGATGAAGAATATGAGTTGGCAATGCATGGGCAATTTATGAAGCCTTTCTTCAATTGAAACAATAAAAGTTGATGCACAAAATTCTATATTATACTATATATAGGTGTGTTTTCCCTTCTGTTGTGTGTTCTTTTTAGTAGTAGTTTAGTCAGTGTCGCTAGCATTTTTTGCAAAGGTCTACAACCATAGATTCTGAGGTTCTTTGCCATAATCTGTGTTCAGCCATCCTCAGATAGAGCCACTTTTGGTTATGTTCCTTGTTTTGAAGGTTTACCCTGAAAAATTCTTAAGGTCTATGATTTTCCTGTACCCAGAAGCTAAAGATTTTTAGTTGAAATCATTTACATCTCTTTGCAATTTGTGTTTTTGACCAAAACCTAGTTTGAAATGTCAAAAACCCTAAATGTTCAGTCTAGGTTCTATTTTTGTGTTACATTTTTCATATTTTAAAACATAACTTATTTGCATGTGCTTATTACCTTGTCGCTAAGTCTCGTTAGAAAAACAAAATATTATTTATGGTCTTGAGACTTAATGGAAAGCTTTGGTCACATTGTCTCTTAAGGAAATGGAATATGCCAAAATGGATATGAGACTTGATGTGGACCGTTCATCTCAGAAAAGATCCAACGACTGTCACTTTGTCTCTTGATAGAAGTGGGGTTAGTTATTTTATTTGGCAACTTTAAGTTTTCCTCAATCACGTTGTCTCTTAATAAACCCATGATTATAAGTTAACCTCATTAGTTAAGACAAACAATGTTGTCATGGAGTCGCATGATCAAATAGAGGTTAATGAATTTATTCAGTGACATAGAAAAATAACAATCACTGAGTCTCCAGATATAACCCAAGGTAAAATACAAGTTAAGAAAAGTGCTTTGTCATGAGGTCTCCATAAAATAAAAGGTTAAGCCAGTATATCTTGAGATCTTGTTACAACCCTGGATCAAAGAATTAATCTGACGATAGTTGCTGAGTCTCCTGAAGGAATTGCAGTTAGTAAAATCATTAAGTGACAAAGAGATTGTTCAGTCGCCAAGTCGCTAGAAATAAATCAAAGTTAAAAAAGACTTTTCAGCGATGCCATCATGAATAGTTATTAACCAATTATATTTTAAGGATTTTGATAGATGGAAATGTAGCCGTAATATGAGTTAATGTAGCCAAATAGATGTGATTTCAATTATATTTTGAATTTTATAAGGTATTTTATGCGAAATCACTCATCAAGAATTGATTATCTGACAGTATGAATGACACGGCTAATGCCAGAAATTGACGTCACAGTACATGAAGCTCATAATGAAGTGATGGAATTATCAGCCAGAAATGACAATCCACATTCAATTGGAAATTATAAGTATACTTGTCCATTATCATTTTATTTTACCAAGATTTTGTTTCTCAGAGCGAAGTGTTTACAGAGTTTTAGTGTGCTTTTGAGAAATTGAGATTTCTAGTAGTAAGCTATAGTGAAGGTGATTATTTGATTTGAAATTCAGTAAATATTGTGGTTGACAGTGTTCCAAAGTTTAGAATTATTGAATTTTAGCATAATTTACAGTTGTGGTGAGGGTTTGATAGTATTTGTTTCAATATCGATATTTAGGGTTGTGATCATAATAGAACTAGGGTTTGAGTGAGGCCCAGAATATGGCATCTACTAGTGGTCAAAATGAAGATGTTGAGGATGATTCAAAAGGAAAGAGAAAATTCTCAAATGAATTCCTTGCTTTGCTTCCTCGTTCTAGTCAGAATTGAAAGGTTAGTGCAGATTTTTTGATTGATGATATGTCATTTGTTAGAGATGCTAAAACACCAGGGTCATCAGGATATTCACTTTTCAATTACTTTTATAAAAATAGTGATGGACCCATGCCTGTCTCGAATCCTTAGACCTATGTTTTGGCTAGATTATTAGTTCTCGATGTCTTTGTTGATGTAGACTTCATATTAGAATTGGCAAGTAAATATGACCCTTTGATAAAAAACATTAAGAGGGATTGTTAGCACTTTTTCTTGTGACACTTACCTAATGATGACAGTATACCTGGTATAATCAACCTCTTTTAGGCAAGAGAAAGGCTAATTTCTAAGGATTGGATAATATCCTTTTGCATTTTTGAGCTCCACAGACTCAGGAAAGTTTTACCTTTTAAAGATTAATGATATCTCAGTTGATGTATTTCGTGGATTGTTTCATTCACTGGTTATGTACCAGAAACCTCACTGTAACAACTTATAGAAAAATTTAGAGATTGCAATGACTAACTTAAAATAGAATACTATAAGCCAGGCTATGGTTTTGAGAACATAAACCAATGAGACAAGGATTTGCATCCTTCTTCCTTTTGATTTTAGGAGGGATAACCTAATGATTCACTCTCTAAAGAATCAACAAAGTGGACACTGTCCTGCTGACATAAGTCCTTGATGAGTTCAACTCATATATTTTAGTAACAGGTATATTTGAAATAATTTTGAATGTTTTGAAAACTTAGATGATGATAGATTATCATACCTAGACCTAGATTAGTGCCTATCCTTTGGGTTGCAGAGTCAAAAGCTTGAAGTCTCACAGAAACAAAACACTGTAAGCTTCCTTACAACCTACATGCAATTAGAATAATTTGCCTTACAAATTATCTGATTACCTCTAAAATACTATATCAAATCCTTAAATACTGATATGCTTCCTAAAACCACTCACAAAACTTAGTTCTTTGCATGAAAGAAACTTGCAATTAATTAGAAGAGACAAAAAGAAAGAGAGAGAAGAAGCGGTGGAATGACCAAGTCAAAAAGATAAAAATAGATATTCTTTGTTCTTCTCCTGATCTAGTGACTTGAATATGATAGTATACATAGTAGATGGCAGTAGTTATGTCGAGTCTAGATGATCATGCTTTTAGATTCACCTACATTCTCCTTTTACAATAACGGTCCTCTTCATCTTCAATAGTGAGGCACCAAGTAGTCACCCTTACTCATCGTCCAAGACTTCTTCTTCAACTGTTGGCTTCTTTCTCTTGGGTGTAGTCATCAAATCCCATGCTTTCACTTCATTATTTGATGGCCACTTGAAGTCCTGAGTACTCTGTATTTGGACCTTTTGTCTATCCCATCTTGCATTAGTGATATTCTTGACATCTACCAGAAACTTATTGATGTCAATTTTTGCCTTAAAATCTTGGTCCAATATCTTATTGAACCCTTCCACATCCACATCTGTTCCTGAAATAAATGCCTCATCACTAGGCATTTTGCTGTCAAATTCACCCCTCCAGGCATCTAAGGCCTTTATTTGATCATCTCCCCTTAAGAAAGGAATAAATCTATTAAAATTATTAGAAAAGAGGCTTAATTTTACCTCAATTTGATTCAATTTGCCTTTAAAGAATGAAAGAGCAATATTAAATCTTTTGATCTCATCTTCAAATTCTGTCACTATTTCTGGCAAATATGACCTTAGGGCTTGTAAAGATGCTAGCTTCTCAAATAATTGCACCCTAATAGACCACTTAGTAAAATAGGGTTTTAGGATAGCCAAATACCCCATCACCTCTGTATGCAAAGCTGGCAATTTGTTGTAGGCATTAAGTACACCATCAGTTTTATCTTTTAGGATTTCAATTCTATGTTGTAACACACCTTTCAATGCTCTTAGAGAAATTGCATTTCCTTTCTCTTCCTTAGCTTTTTCCTCAACCACCTCTTCAGATTTTGTTTTGTCTTCAATTTGCAGGGGCTGTGGTTGCATAGGTACATACATCAGCTAAGGTTTCTCTTCCAATTCTTTCATCAATTTCCTTATCACCTGGTTTTGTTGGTGTACTTGTATTCAGCATAATTCTCTATCTTTTTCCAATGCACTAGTCTCTTCTACCAATGTGCTACACTTATCAGACAATTGTTTAGTTTTGTCTTCATTCAAGTGAGCCCAATGTGTCATGATTTGGGATATCTCCAAATCCCCTATATTTTGCATTGTCCACACCATTTGACTGCCCACCATATTATTCTAAATATTCACCACTTGGGGCTTTTGATCTTTTGGGCACAGGCTCCACATTGCAAAGGCCTAAGACTTTGGGCTATACCCAAATCCTTTTATTACATCACCCATCTAAACTTCACTAGCCATCTTGAAGTATGGCTATTTTCTAATTTGGTCAATTATAAAGGTGGATGCTAAATCCCAGCCCTCAGCCAATAGTATTCCACTTCCTAGCACCAATTTCCTAGCATCCTCTGGTGAGATATCCTCACTTTTAGGATCATAAGTTTGCAGAGCCACCAATGCCTCATTAGTTATGGTCTCCATACCATCAACTGTCAGTTGAGCTCTTATTTTATCTTTCTTATACCATCTCAGGAAGTCTTTAAACTCCTTAGTTTTCACAAAGTTGTCATCATTCAAAAATTCTTGTTGATGAATCAATCTTTCATCAACACAGGCCTTAAGAGGCAACTCAACCTCATCATCTAAATCAGGTTGTTGTTTCTTGCCCTCCCTAATTGATTTTCTTAGGTTATGATCATATAACCTATTGCCAGGTACTAAGGCCTTAGCCTTATCTTTCTTCTTATTTTTCCCTTTAGTTAAAGGCTAACCTATCTCTAATTTTTGCCTGTTTGCAGTAGGTTCTTCTACATCGTCTGGTTGTGTCACTATTGTCAAATCCACAATGTGGCCCTCTGCTCCTTGCAGCTGTGGCACTTTAGCAATATCTTTCTATGGTGAATTATACCTAGTAGGACATGCATAATCACTATCACTACTACTATTATATTCAGACTCTGAATGATCAGGTCCATGGGCACCTTTTTTATCAAGAACAGTATCAAGTTGTTCTATGAGCACATAATAGTTGTCTATCATGGCTTTAATCCTATCAAAATATGGGAGATTAGGGAAAAAACCCCCAAAATCCATCCCATTTCTCTTTATTTGCCTCTCAAGATTTAACAACTCTTGAATCCTCAGTCTTCTTGTCTGAATATCATCTTCATCCAAGATGTTCCTTGTTGCATCTTCTTTTATGCATTCACAGTGAACATTAGTATTGGGAATTGGAGGAGTATACAATTTTCTTACCCCTACCATAAAACCTTCTGGGTCAATATATCTATAAGGGGCTACCCCCATTCTGTATCCTTCCAACCATTGACCCACTGCATCAATAACACCTTTGCCAATTGTGAAGTTAAAAATTCTGAATTGCCTAGGGGTCAAAGTCCCCTTCTTATGTGGCACAAAATGCTCATTGTCTGTCAACAATAGCTGCCATATAAACTCCATTGCAGCCACTCTTGCTGGTACATAATATGGTAATAGATGAGGTGGGTGAATACACCCATATGCCCTGATGATTGTGTAATTTTCTTCCAAGAAGAAATCACCCCAATTATGCATTCCATCCCACCTATTTGTGTAGTCACATGGCCTCAGTAGTTGCATAATATTTAGTGGGATTCTTGTTCTGCTGATCCGCAAACTCTGTACTATTGGATACACAATCCAATTTTGAAAAGGACAATAATCACAGTCCTTAGACATGTAATTCCAAACCCTCACCCAAAATTGGATAGGAATTGGTCCTTCTTGGTAGAACCTCTGAGGGGCCAAATTATCAACATCCATGATTACAAAATTGAAATGCAAAAGGAGATGCATAAGATTGGAGTAGTGTAAGAACTTGGGCTCCTTCTCCTTTGGGTTTTTCATCTTCTTCTGAGTTGCAATGAAACCCTCATGCATTTCATCAATGATATGCTAAATGTAATCATAACTAGTATTGGAGTGGACCTCTTGTAGGTCCAACACCATCATCAAAATGCCGGCACCAATCTTCTCTACATCACCATCTATCCCTAGCACTCTACATAGGGCATAGGCAATATACTTGATGTAGAAGTGTAAATCCTTGTAATAATATGGGCTGGTCCCAGACATAGGATCTAAATACTTTCTCACTTCCTTGAGCATATGTTTTAGCAACTGGCCTCTAGAATACTAGGCTTCAAAGTATATCTTTGTTGCTGCTTTGTCATGTCAATTCTGGTAGACATGGTGTTGTATAAGACAAAGGCATGCATGAATGAGTTTCTATTCAATATTAATAGGGAAATGCCATTGTTCATTTTGATTGTCTTGGACAAAACATCATAATGACTGACCAGGTCTAGGAACAAATCTACATCTACGAAGACATCAGGAATAATTAATCTGGCTAAACCACAGGTCCAAGGGTTTGATACTGGAATAGCCTTATCAGAATTCTTATAAAAATAATTGAAAAGAGAAAAACTTGTTGTTCCTGGAGTAACAGCATCTCGGACATCTTGATAATCATCAATGAGCACATTTTCATTTACTCTTTTGTTCTGAGTCGAACCAGGAAGTAGTCTAAGGAATTCATCTGAATAATTTACTTTTCCCTTGGCCTCGTCCTCCACCTTCTCACTTTCACCACTAGTCGAGGCTACACTGACCACTCTGCTCATGTTTATAGTGCTTGAATCTCCTTTTCTTTATCGATATTGAAACAAATCTATCACTGAGATTCACAGATTGCCCTGTGCACAATTCTCTAGAAACAATGAGCTTTAAACAATAGAAAACCCTGCAATTCTCTGAATTTTCACTCTGTCAGACAACTTAACTCTTCTCATTTTGGAATTCTAAAAGCAAGGTGAATGTAAATGAATAGGCCATCAACTCCTTATAGTAACTGTTCGAAGTACATAGCTCATGATTTTCAGAACATCAATTCTATCTTTAATTCAACATACTGCAAACATGATTAAAAACCTAGCCGTAGTTCCCTGAGCATGATAGGAAAATCAAATTCATAAAACTGAATCCTCGGCAAAACCTTATAAAATTCAAATGAGCTGACATGTCATCCTGGGATTGGCCAACTGTCATACATCTCAGCTACCCTTTTCTGCATAGTAATCAAAATCTAAGCCTCTGATTGGTCGATGAATGATTCATACTGACATATTTGATACTACCACCTTTTCACAAAATTTTGTATCAAGCGACCACATGATCGCACTTATTTTCTTTGTCGTAGACCCCAATTCTTAACCCATGATTTCTTTGGAGACATAGTGACTACACAACTTCCTTTACTTTTGCTAACCACAGTCACTATTTGGCGATCACATGACAATGAGAAAATCAAAGTTGTGAATGGTTATTGTTAACCCATATTCTTTTCTAAGACTATGCAACTAACTGTCACTGTTAACTTTTATGATTATCTCTTAGTTGCCAAATGTTATCTTTCCTTTTCTAGACTACGTGACTACCCTTAGACGCCCGATCATGAAATACAAATGCTAAGTGCCAAAACTTCTTGAGACCACACGACAAGGCATCTTGCCCTTTAATTTATCTAATGACCTCTTGACATACCTTTAGCCAATGAGTCACAAGGACTTTTCTCCTTAGGCTCTTCTATTCTTAGACTTGGTGACTACTGTAGGATCTTTCAATAATTTCATCTGACGATTATCGCTTAATCACCAATAAATCACTTATACCTTTAAAATCTTCTGCGACTTTGCGACAAACAGAAACCCTTAGTCAGTCTCGTAGTCACTGCATAAACTTTTACCTTTAAGCAATCAAGTGATAATTCTTTGAAGTCCTTTTACCTCTTGACACATGTCTTATAATGATTTGAAAGCTGAGTTATCTGGTGACAACCCAACTATTCTTTATCCCAAACCATAAAAGGTTAGTCGCAAGGTCTTGGAAGTTTTAACTTAACTAGCATCTTTTCTGGAGACTGTGTGACTAAAGCTTTCATATCATACTTAACCTCAAACCTACTTAGTGATTGCATGACACAAAGAAATCACAATGTCTCATGATAGACCCTTGACTGCTAAAAATTTCTTGCGACCTCCCGACCTATCTGTGGGCCCCTTCATATATTGCAGGCCAGTTTAATAATCCCGCGACAATGCGATATAAAGTAAATTGCAAAGTTTGGGAATGATAAAGGAATATTCTAATGTTGCATGAGACTACATGACAAAGGCTAATCGCTAAGTCTGGGAGAAAAAAGGAATATGCCACTTAAATTATGCGACTAAGTGATTAGAATGAAACTCATGACTTAAGTGAAGCAAAAAGGTAACTGAGAAACATAAGCGAACAAAACCTTAGGGTTTCTTTTCAAATTTGAACACTGAATAAGAACTAGGGTTTCACGCTTTTGGGATATTCTCACAGGTTTATACTTGAAAACCTGAAAACTTTGACAGGGAAAGGCATGAAGACTTATGAACTTCAGAATTAAACACAGGATCAGAGAGGGAAAACCACAAGGCTAAGGGAAAGAAGCCAAAACTTAGAATACAACCAATAGTGGCTCTAATGAGGATTGGCTAAACATGGTTTATGACAAAGAATCACAGAATCTCTGGTTGCAGACCACCACAAAAATGGAGCAGAACACCAAAAATAGGAGGGAAATATTTACAAAACTTACAAATAGGGAAAGGAAAGACTATACATATGATACATGTTTACTTGTGCACTACAATGATTTTCACTTGAAGAAAGGTTTCAAAAATTGCCCATGTACAGGCAATTCAAAACCTTCTCCCTTCATATTTTTCAACAAATATGAGTCTTTACCAAAATGTTCTGAGATTATATAAGGCCCTAGCCATAAAGACTCAAATTTCTTATGCTTACCTCTATCTTCTGCCCTTGCATTCCATTGGAGAACCAAATCACCAGCCTGAAACTTTCTGTTAGTAGCCCTTTTGTCAAACAAATACTTCATTTTCTGCTATAACCTTATGTTTTTCCTCTAACTTTCTCTCCTTATTTCATCTAATTCTATCAACTGTATCATGCTATCTTGCATTGGGTTAGAGATATCTAAATGTTCTTCTTGTATGAACTGGTAAATAGGTAATAAATTATTCATTGGCAAATTTGCTGGTAAACCATATACCAATTTGAAAGGGGATTTACCAGTTGCCTTCTTGAGTGTTATCCTATCAGCCCAAAGGGCTAGTCTCAACTTTGTATGGCATGTTTTCTTATTTTGTTCCAGAGTCCTTTTTAGTATCTTCAATATGCTTTTGTTGCTAGACTCAGCTTGTCCATTAGCTTGTGGGTGATATGGGATGAGTATGATATTGTAATCCCATACCTTTCATAGAAACTTGTCATTTCTTCTGATCTAAAACTCATAGCATTATCCATCACTAATTTACTAGGCACACCAAACCTAGTTAAATTGTTATCCATGAGAAATTCTATAACCACTTTGCTTGTTTCTCTCCTGGTAGGGATAGCCTCAATCCATTTAGTAAAGTAATCAGTGGCCACCAATATCTATCTATGTCCTGCACTAGATTTCTCTTGAAATTATCCAATAAAATCAATCCCCCACATAGCAAAATGAGCCTCAGTGCTCACTAGATTCAGCAATAGAGCACCTACAAATTTTAATTTGTTGGAAAACCTTTGACATGGTTGAAATTTCCTAACATGAATATATGTGTCCTTGAAAAAGGTAGGACAATAATATCCTTACCTCAAAATCTTATGGGTGGTGGTCTTAGCAGAAAAGTGACCTCCACATTCCCCTTCATGCATCTCAGTCAAAACCTTCTCAGCTTGGTATTTGTCAAGGCACAACAACAGTATACCACTCTTATCTTTCCAAAACAAATCTCCTTAGATCAGAATATACCTTTGAGTTTGTAACTTCAGATTTCTCTTTTGATTTTTAGATAAATGATCAGGGCATTTTTCACTTTTGAGAAAGAAAACAATATCAGCATAATATGGTTGCCTTTCTATACTAGTAATAGCTTGATCATGTATTTCTGTCTGGTTCAGCTACACTAAATCTAGATTTTCTTCTATCATAAGTTTTGCCAAGCCCTGTCCTCTTATTAGTTTGGTGATATTGATGTCAAGATTGAACTCTTGGATTCTTGTAATCCATTTACATCTCTTACTAGTAACCTTTGACTGTGTAAGGATATCTTTTACTGCTGAATGAGGGACATAGGCCTGCACCTTAGCACAAACCAAGTAAGGCCTAAAAGATTTTACAGCCTTTACCAAAGCATAAGCTTGCTTTTTCATTATTTCATAGTTAAGCTCTGCAGCCTGCAAGGATCTACTATAAAAATCTATGGGATGTTCAAATCCCTGTTCATCCTTTTGAAGCAATATGGCAGCAATAGTATGAAATGAGGCAAATGAAAACAAAGATAAAGGCCTAGTGTAATCTGGAGATTTCAAAACTGGAGCCTCTTGCACTGCCTCTTTAATTCTTTGAAATGCTTGCTGAGCTTCCTCATTCCAAACAAACTTAGCATCTTTCTTCAGCAATTTTACAATGGGCTTAACAATTTCTACAAAATTGACTATAAACCTTCTGACAAAATTTATCTTCCCTAAGAAGGACTGAACACCTTTTAAATTTTTTGGAGCAATTACTCTTTGAATTTCTTCCACTCTCTCAGGGTCTATTCTTACCCCTTCTTTGGACACTATATGTCCCAGCAACTTCCCCTCTTTGACTGCAAAGTGACACTTTTTAGGGTTCAATGAAACACCATATTCCCATGCTTTGTTAAAAATCTTACCTAGGTGGTCACAATGATCAATAGCCTTCTTGGAATATGCAGTCAAGTCATCTTGATAAATGACCATGAATAGATCTATAAAATCCTTGAAAGCAACATCCATGGCTCTTTGAGAAGTTGCTCTTGCATTTATTAATCCAAAAGGCATTCTGATATAAACATATGTTCCCCAAGGAGTCGTAAATGCGGTTTTATACTGCTCTATTTCTTTAACTAAAACCTGGTGGTAACCTGAAAAACCATCCATCATGGACAACAATTCACAACCAGTCACCTTATGCAACATTGCTTCCATATTTGGCAGTGAATAGTTATCTTTCAATGAAGCAATATTGAGGTTCCTGAAATCAACACATAGTCTGATGTCACCACTTTTCTTCCTAACTGGCACTAGATTTGATACCCATGTTGAATGTCTAATGGGCTGGATTATCCATGCATCCTTGAGTTTCATCAACTCTTGTTGCATCTTGGGAGCCAACAAGGGGTTAATAGGTCTTTGTTTCTGCCTGAATGGCTTGACATCTGACTTCAAAGGAATTTCATGCTGAAAAAGGTCTTTTCTATATGCTTTCAAGTCGTCATATGACCAAGCAAAGACATGTTTTTATTTTCTCAATAGCTTGATCAGATTTATTCTTACATGAGAATCCAAACCTTTTCCAACATAAACTATTTGAGGATTATTTTCAGATCCTAATTTTATTTCTTCTAGATCCTCTACATGGGCATTGCTTAACTTGGATGTATCATTTTGCTGAGTTATAAACAATGCCTCAAGTTCAACCAAACCCCTAGGAATCTGATTAGAACTTAATTGGAATCACAATCTATAATCCTTTCCATCATCATGTTCCAGTAAGGAATCACAATCTATACTTTGGTTCTCATAGTGATCTAAACATTGCATGAACCTTAAAATATCTTGATCATCCTGGAACACCTGCCAATTGTATATGTTGTCTGGAACAACTCGTCTTGTTTTAACTTCAAGTATTGATACTCCATGTAAGGTCAAATCATCATTTTTCATAGCCACATTTGCTAGAAAATCAGCCATAATATTCTTTGACCTTTCTATCCAATTTATATGAAAAGCATCAAACATCTCAAGTTGATCCCAAATAGCATGTTTGTACATTTTCAATCTATCATTCTTCACCACATATTTAGATCTGACTTGTGCTACCACCAACTCAGAGTCACCATAAACCCTTAAACATTTTATACCATGTTTGATAGCAATCTCAAGTCCTAAGAATAAAGCCTCATACTCTGCAGTATTGTTTGTACATTGAAAGTCTAACAGAAATGAGTATTTAAAAGTTGTACCTGATGGAGATATCAACAATACCCCTGCCCCTGATCCTTCTTTAGAGAAAGCACCATCAAAGTACATTTTCCATAGTCCATCTTCCTGCAAGATTACTTCTCTATTCAAAGAATCAGCTCCTTGATTTTTATGTTCATCCTTTTGCATTCTAAAATTTTCCATGTCTATGTCAATGCAACAGTTTACATGAGTATCCTCATATTTTTCTATCATGTGGGGAGTTCGGCTCTCCCTCAAGACATTTACATTTTCTCCAGCAATGTTGAAAGTAGCATATGATAAATCATTTTTTATACTACCACCCATTGAAGCAATCCATTTTCTTGATAACAACATGCCATAATGAGGTGGTATGTCAACCACAAGACCATTCATTGTCATCACTACATCAGGGCAAACTGCTAGTCTATAAGGAATAGCCTCAATAGTTCCAATTACAGGGACCTCTCTGGAATCAATAGCTCTACATCTGCCATGAGGTGTATCAACTTGTAACCCCATTGCCTTCATGATTTCAACTGGCATAACTATATTTGAGGCTCCTGAATCAATCATGCAATTCTTGAGCATTGTATCATTAATTATCAATGAGAGAAAAAAAGGGTCAACCACCTTTGGAGAAGAAGTTGCATTTAGGAATATTTGAGGAATTTCAGATGTCAACACCTCTAATTCATTTCCCTTGGTAGTTGGCTTTTTAGAAACCTCCGCTGGACTCTGAACCTTTATTGTGGGTACACTATTTAACAATGACATTACTTTCTCTTTATGTTCTTTGATCCTCATCATTTCTAGAAATGGAACCTTAACTGTCATCTGGGACAGGCATTGACCCATGTCTACTGGAGTATATCTCACATCTGAAGACTTTGATTTGTCAATAATAACATCACTTTCCTCATTGTGTTCCTTTTGAACTGACTCATGAACAACATTTGGCTCTATGGCTTTTGTGACAATCTTGACCTTGTGTTTATTTACATTTTCACTAGGTCCTTCTTTTTTCTGAACATACTTAGTGTCTTCCTTATTTTCCTTTATAAAGACACCTGAAGGTTGGCTACCAGTTATACCTACCACCCTGTTCCTTAAGTGGTAATTACTTCTAGCTTTATTCACTAACTCAGCAATAATTCTAGCCTTTTCTTCATCTGAAGCTTTTCTTATGAGTGGAACATCCTGGCCATCTTGAGCATAACATCTTATACTATCATCAGTTTCATCAGTTTCACTATCAGATAAGATCTGTTGGTGATGATTCTCAATCCTTTTTTGTGAGACATAGGAATCATGATTCTCCTCCTCACTGTTTGAATCAACATCATGACATGAAAAGGTATTGGTCATACTATGATCACAGTGTTCCCCCTCATCCTTTTCCTATTCCTCACTTGCCCTTAAATCCAAGGAGACAACAAAAAAATCAGGATTATGAGGAGCGTCACAAGCCTCACACTAAGTCTCCTCATTACAGAAATGGACATAATTTCTATGTAGGGGGTCTGGAGTTTTATTGTCTATTTTTTCCCTTTTAGGTGCAATAACAGGCTTTCCATCTTTGAACTGAGTTCCATACGGATGATTTTGCATTATGTTATGAGGATTATAAGTAGTATTGTAAGAAGGTCTATTATTCTAAGGAGCCCTATATTCTCTATATTCCGGCTCTTTCATATTGCTCTTGCTAAACCTTGCATCATCCCTTCTATTTAATTTACCAGACACTCTTCTATTCATTTCAATATTGACTGCTATTTTATAAGCGTCATTAAGAGTTCTTGGGTTTTATCTCTTAGAGCATATCCCATCTTGGAATCAAAGGCATTTAAATAAGTTGCTAGACATACCCCTTCATCTAGATTTATTTTTTGGAATAGTTTGTGCATAGCTCTTTAAAACCTTGTGTTAAACTTAGTAACCTCTTCATTGTAATTTTTCTTGATATTATTGAACTCATTCAATAAAAATCCTTTATTTGTTTTGTCTCCATACTGATCTTTAAACAATTCAATCAAATCATCCATAGAAACAACAGAGCCATTAGCAAGGCTTCTAAACCATTCTCTTGCAACCTCAACAAGGGAATGAACAAATAACTTCATTAATACATCTTCATGGGTGATATTCAAGTCATCAACAAAGTCAATGAATTTCCTTAAATGTGTCTCACAAGAAATCACATTATTACCAGGGAACTTTGGGAGCTTTTCTCCTATATCACCCACATCTTTAGGAAAAGCATTATGATATCTAGGGATACCAACAAAATGAAATTGTTTGTACCTCTCATTATGCAGTGGTTTCCTTTGAAAACCATCATCCTCTTTGGAAATAGTAGCTTTTCCTCTAAAAGTTGTATTATTCTCTGGTCCAGTATGAGAATATTTTGAAGATTGTAAAAAATCTATCTTTTTCTTCATTTCAATTGTGGCAGCTTCCATTTGTGCCTTTTCCAACATTTTTTCCATGGTTTCTTTTTCAATTCTCAATTTTTCTAAATCAATTTCTAACTTAGACATTTGTTCAACCACAGGCTTCTGAAATTTAGGTTCTTGATCTCTATGTCCACCCATCTTTTGTTTACCCTTATTTATTTGTAAAATAGAAGCTTTATGAGTGAATGGTATTTCTTGGTCCTTCTAAGACCTCTCTGTTTCTTTCATAGTTTGGTGTTTTTTAAATCTCTTGCTATTGTTATCAAGATCCTTATGATCATTTATTTTCTTTCTCATTTCTCTTTCCTTTTTTCATTTATTGAACTAGGGCAAGCTGCTTCAAAATAAACTTCTCTTCATTGGCTAGCATATCAGAAGGGGCATCTTCTGAATCTGAACTAGGTGTAGTAATCTCTTCTCTCTCATTTGAAGTAGAAGTGATTGTGGGTGTGTCTAATACTCTTTCAGCAGCCTCCTCATAATCTGAAGTATTTCCTTCATGAGAGTGCTAAATAGTATTCATATCATTCCTCGATATTAACCTCTTCTCCTTTCAAAGGAGTTTCATCCATATCAACTTGATTTCTCTTTTTCCTCCAAGAGACTCCAATCCTTGAGGATGATGGGATTCCTTCATGTAGTACCCTCTTAGGATCAGTTCTCACCCTTGACCTAGTATTCATTCTGTAAGACATTTATTTCTTTTGCACTAATCTCAGAGATGTTCCTTTTAGAGTCGCCACCCAAAAACTTGGGATGAATACCTATCAAGAGGGTAGCTTAACAATAACGACAAGTATAATTTGTAAACAAGTTAAACTTTGTCCAGAGATTTTTGGATACTTAGGCAAGAACCTCAAACTCTCTATTCCCCAGTAGAGTCACCAATTTGTTAGCACTTTTTCTTTTGACACTTACCTAATGATGACAGTATACCTGGTATACTCGGATGCAACCTCTTTTAGGAAAGAGAAAGGCTAATTTCTAAGGATTGGATAATATCATTCTATGTTTTTGAGTTCCACAGACTGAGGAAGGTTTTACCTTTTAAAGATTACTGATATCTCAGTGTATGTATTTGGTGGATTGTTTCATTCACTGGTTATGTACCAGAAACCTCACTCTAACAACTTATAGAACAATTTAGAGATTGCAATGACTAATTTAAAATAGAGTACTATAAGCTAGGCCATGGTTTTGAGAACATAAACCAATGATACAAGGATTTGCATCCTTCTTCCTTTTGATTTTAGGAGGGATAACCTAATGATTCACTCTCTAAAGAATCAACAAAGTGGACACTGTCCTGCTGACATAAGTCCTTGATGAGTTGAGCTCATATGTTTTAGTAACAGGTATATTTGAAATAATTTTGAATGTTTTGAAAACTTAGATGATGATAGATTATCAGACCTAGACCTAGATCAGTGCCTATCCTTTGGGTTGCTAAGTCAAAAGATTGAAGTCTCACAGAAACAAAACACTGTAAGCTGCCTTACAACCTACATGCAATTAGAATAAGTTGCCTTACAAATTATTTGATTACATCTAAAATACTGTATCAAATCCTTAAATACTGATATGCTTCCTAAAACCACTCACAAAACTTAGTTCTTTGTATGAAAGAAACTTGCAAGTAATTAGATAGTCACCTTGTAACCAAAATGCTTCTGAGTGCCTCACAATCTTAAAGCATAAAAAAGCATACATAGGAAATAAAGAGACAACAATAAAGAAGAGTAAAATTGCACCGTATTTTATTGATGTAATCCTTCTTTCATACATGAAAAAGATTTGAATCTTGAAAGAACACAGACACAGATTTAGAAAGACTAATTTTTTACAATATATTTCATCCTCCTTTTAAAATACAACTCTCTTCTATATATAGGTCCTCAACCATCTTGGAATCCTTTTAAAAGGATGCTACATCTTTGGATGGTCTCAAAAAACCTAACCCTAAAACTATAGAAGAGACAAAAAGAAAGAGAGAGAAGAAGCGGTGGAATGACCAAGTCAAAAAGATAAAAATAGATATTCTTTGTTCTTCTCCCGATCTAGCAACTTGAATCTGATAGTATACATAGTAGATGGCAGTAGTTATGTCAAGTCTGGATGACCGTGCTTTTAGATTCACCTACATTCTCCTTTTACAATAACTATCCTCTTCATCTTCAATAGTGAGGCACCAAGTAGTCACCCTTACTCATCATCCAAGACTTCTTCTTCAACTGCTGGCTTCTTTCTCTTGGGTGTAGTCATCAACTCCCATGATTTCACTTCATCATCTAATGGCCACTTGAAGTCCTGAGTACTCTATATTTGGACCTTTTGTCTATCCCATCTTGCATCAGTGATATTCTTGACATCTACCAGAAACTTATTGATGTCAGTTTCTGCCTTAAAAGCTTTGTCCAATATCTTATTGAACCCTTCCACATCCACATCTATTCCTGAAATAAATGCCTCATCACTAGGCATTTTGCTGTCAAATTTACCCCTCTAGGCATCTAAGGCCTTTATTTGATCATCATCTCCCCTTAAGGAAGGAATAAATCTATTAAAATTATTAGAAAAGAGGCTTAATTTTACCTCAATTTTATTCAATTTGCCTTTAAAGAATGAGAGAGAAATATTAACTCTTTTGATCTCATCTTCAACTTCTATCACTAATTCTGGCAAATCTGACCTCAGGGCTTGTAAAGATGCTAGCTTCTCAAATAATTGCACCCTAGTAGACCACTTAGTAAAATAGGGGTTTAGGATAGCCAAATACCCCATCACCTCTGTATGCAAAGCTGGCAATTTGTTGTAGGCATTAAGTACAACATCAGTTTTATCTTTTAGGATTTCAATTCTATGTTGTAACACACCTTTCAATGCTCTTAAAGCAATTTCATTTCCTTTCTCTTCCTTAGCTTTTTCCTCAACCACCTCTTCATATTTTGTTTTGTCTTCAATTTGCAGGGGCTATGGTTGCATAGGTACATACATCACCTCAGGTTTCTCTTCCAATTCTTTCATCAATTTCTTTATCACTTGATCCTGCTGGTGTACTTGTATTCAACATAATTCTCTATCTTTTGCCAATGCACTGGTCTCTTCTACCAATGTGCTACACTTATCAGACAATTGTTTAGTTTTGTCTTCATTCAAGTGAGCCCAATCTGTCATGATTTGGGATATCTTCAAATCCCCTGTATTTTGCATTGTCTACACCATTTGACTACCCACCATATTCTCCTGAATATTCACCACTTGGGGCTTTTGATCTTTTGGGCACAGAATCCACATTGCAAAGGCCTGAAACTTTGGGCTATACCCAAATCCTTTTATTACATCACCCATCTGAACTTCACTAGCCATCTTGAGGTCTAGCTATTTTCTAATTTGGTCAATTATAAAGGCAGATGCTAAATCCCAGCCCTCAACCAATAGTATTCCACTTCCTAGCACCAATTTCCTAGCATCCTCTGGTGAGATATCCTCACTTTTAGGATCATAAGTTTCTAGAGCCACCAATGCCTCATTAGTTATGGTCTCCTTACCATCAACTGTCAGTTGAGCTCTTATTTTCTCTTTCTTATACCATCCCAGGAAGTCTTTAAACTCCTCAGTTTTCACAAAGTTGTCATCATTCAAAAATTCTTGTTGATGAATCAATCTTTCATCAACACAGGCCTTAAGAGGCAACTCAACCTCATCATCTAAATCAGGTTGTTGTTTCTTTCCCTCCCTAATTGATTTTCTTAGGTTATGATCATATAACCTATTTCCAGGTACTAAGGCCTTAGCCTTATCTTTCTTCTTATTTTGCCCTTCAGTTGAAGGCTGACCTATTTCTATTTTTTGCCTCTTTGTAGTAGGTTCTTCTACATCATCCGGTTGTGTCACTATTGTCAAATCCACAATGTGGCCCTCTGCTCCTTGTAGCTGTAGCACTTTAGCAATATCTTGCTGTGGTGAAGTATACCTAGTAGGTTGTGCATAATCACTATCACTACTACTGTTATATTCAGACTCTGAATGATCAAGTCCTTGGGCACCTTTTTTATAAAGAACAGTATCAAGCTATTCTATGAGCACATAATAGTTGTCTATCATGGCTTTAATCCTATCAAAATATTGGAGATCAGGGTAAAAACCCCCAAAAGCCATCCCATTTCTCTTTGTTTTCCTCTCAAGATTTAACAACTCTTGAATCCTCAGTCTTCTTGTCTAAATATCATCTTCATCCAAGATGTTCCTTGTTGCATCTTCCTCTATGCATTCATAGTGAATATTAGTATTGGGGATTGTAGGAGTATACAATTTTCTTAACCCTGCCATAAAACCTTCTGGGTCAATATATCTATAAGGGGCTACCCCCATTCTGTATCCTTTAAACCATTGACCCACTACATCAATAGCACCTTTTCCAATTGTGAAGTTAAAAATTCTGAATTTCCTAGGGGTCAAAGTCCCCTTCTTATGTGGCACAAAATACTCATTATCTGTCAACAATAGCTGCCATATAAACTCCATTGCAGCCACTCTTGCTGGTACATAATATGGTAATAGATGAGGTAGGTGAATACACCCATATACCCTGATGATTGTGTAATTTTCTTCCAAGAATAAATCACCCCAATTATGCTTTCCATCCCACCTATCTGTGTAGTCACATGGCCTCAGCAATTGCATAATATTTAGTGGCATTCTTCTTCTGCTGATCCCTAAACTCTGTACTATTGCATACACAATCCAATTCTGAAAAGCACAATAATCACAGTCCCTTGATGTGTAATTCCAAACCCTCACCTAAAATTGGATAGGATTTGGTCCTGCTTGGTAGAACCTCTGAGGTGCCATATTATCAACATCCATGATTACAAAATTGAAATGCAAAAGGAGATGCATAAGAATGGAGTAGTGTAAGAACTTGGGCTCCTTCTCCTTTGGGTTTTTCATCTTCTTCTGAGTTGGAATGAAACACTCATGCATTTCATCAATGATATGCTAAACGTAATCAGAACTAGTATTGGAGTGGACCTCTTGTAGGTCCAACACCATCATCAAAATGCCTGCAACAATCTTCTCTACATCACCATCTATCCCTAGCACTCTAGATAGGGCATAGGAAAAATACTTGATGTAGAAGTGAAAGAAGCCAAAACCTAGAATACATCACCATCTATCAGAGAGGGAAAACCACAAGGCTGAGGGAAAGAAGCCAAAACCTAGAATACAACCAATAGGGATGATGGAAATCCTCTACTCACCCTAGATAGGAATTCCTTTATGAAAGCCTTTAATGTGTATTACCCAATGGCTACTGAGATAAATTTGAAGAGTTTGGAAAACACACATACTAGGGAGTCTGGTATTGCTGCTAAATTGATCAAGGACCATCATGTCCCTAAGAAAATGAAGGCCTATGTAACCCCTATGGCAAGAACGATCCCATACTTCTTTAAGGAGCTAAACTTTTACATGAAGTACATCGCATATGCACTATGTAGAGTGCTTGGAAGAGATGCTAGAGCAGAAAGAATTACTTCTGACATTTTGATGATGGTGTTAGATATGCAGAGTGTTCACCCCACTTCAAATTATGATTATATTCAATATATTATTGATCAAATGCATCGGGGGTTTTTTGACATACAAGTTAAGAAGGATCATCCAAAATTTATGCATTATTCAATACTTATGCATATGATTCTTTATTATAATTATCTAGTTTTGGATTGCCAATCGCTACAGCCACAAAGATTTCACTGTAATCAGCCCAACCCTATTCAGTTTTGGACCACAGTGTGGAATTACACATCTAGGAAACATGAGCTTTGTGATTTTGAGAATTGGATAATATATCCATTTCTTAAGTGCTTAGGATTTGATAAGCCTATATTTCCTATTAGGGTAATTCAATTGTTAAGGCCCTGTCAGTATTTGGACAAATGGTCAGGAGATCATAATTGGGGAGATTTCTACTATGAGTAGGAGTTTACCCTCATAAGTGTTTATGGTTGCCCTTACCCTCCACATATTTTTCTATTTCATGTTCCACCTAGGATAGCTTCCATGGAGTTTATTTGGCAGCTCATTTTAATAGATAAAGAGCACCTTGCTCCACACAGAAAGGGAACTTTCACCCCTAGGCAGTTCAAAATTTACAATTTTTTGTTTGGAAAAAGGGCCCTAGATCAGTTGAATGCATGGTTGAATCATTACACAATGAATGTATCCCTATATAGACATGTTGACACAGAGGGGTTCATTCTGAGTGTGAGGAAGTTTCTTACACCCACGATCCCTTACACACAAATACATGAAGAATGTATAGAGCAAGAACAGATCAGAAATATCTTAGAGGATGAAGAGGTAAGTAAAAGAGAAAATAAATTTAATGAACTTATGGATTTAGAGAGACAGGTAAGGAGAAAAGGAATGAGTTTTGGAGGTTTCTACCCTAATTTTCCTTATATCGAGAGGCTAGATGCAATGATGGATAATCACATACTCTTATGTAATCAGTTGGAAGATGCACTAGTAGTTCCAGAAAAGGGCCACAAAGATCGTTCAGAATCTGAATATGATGATGAAAGTGACCAAGGTTACCCTTCACCTTCTACCAATCCAGAATATCAAGCAATTGTATATGGTCAGCCAGATCAAGGGGAAAATATTGTTGACCTAACAGAGGTTTCGGAAAAGAAAATATTGTTGACCTAACAGAGGTTTTGGAAAAGAATAATTGATAAAATTCAAGCCCTAATAACTAGGAATAGACCCTATGATCATCAACTATGAAATAAAATTAGGGCTAGAAAGAAATTAAAAAAGGATGTTGAGGAAGAAGAAGAATTACCCCTCAGATCATGTATTGATGAAAGACTATTGCATCAGGAGGAGTTCCTCAAAGATTACAATTTCATAAAAACTAGGGAATTCAAATATTTTCTTATTTGGAATAAGCAGTAGCAAGTTGGGAAGTAGTTGCAACTGGTAGGAGGTGATCTAGTAACTGAGGAAGCCTTATAGACAGTGTAGGAATATGATCCTGAATCTAAAGAAATAATACTAGAGCAGGCTAGAGAACTGGTTAAAGCCAGTGGTATGTTGTTTGTTAAAGGTTGGAACTTATCCTTGGCCTTTATCATAGATTAAATTAGAAGACAACCTGACATCAAATTTTCATTAGAGACCTAGGTTGGAAATATGATGAGAGGGTTTGGTTATAACCCCAAATCCCAAGCACTTGCAATGTGGAGCCTAGCTCCTAAGGATCAAAATCCATCTATTCTTAATATTCAGGAAAAGATGGAGGGAAACAAGATTATTTGGACACTTGAAAACATAGGAGACTTGGAGATAGCCCAAGTAATGACTCATTTTTCTCAGATGAATTAGGTGAAAACAAGTCAGCTATCAGAGAAATTGCAAAATCTCACTAGTAACACTAGTGATATTATCAAAGATAGGGAATTAGCCGTAATAAAAATGAAGGAAAAGGATAAGCTTATAGATGAGCTTACCAGAGAGAGAATGGAACTAATAGAGCCTACCCCTATGAAGCCCAAGGAGGTTGTAGATGCTAAAATCCAAAAGGAAGATACAAGGGATGCATTGGTTGAAGCAGAACAGGGAATCATTGAGAATAATAGTGTAATTTTGGGAGCATTGGTATCAATTTTTCAACATAGAATTAATATTATTAAGGAGAAGATAGATGTAGTATATCTATCATATGGTAGATTTCCAGGCTTGCAGACATAAGTGGCAAGTTTTTTGACAATTTTGAACTCCTACTATGCAACTTGGTCTAGGAAGACATCACTTTTTGAGAGATTAGCATCAGTTTATCCACTAAGATCAGATTTTCCTGAGATAGTAACTTTGGTAGGTACCAAGATAGAGAAAATTGGGGCTACCTTATCCTTTTTCAAAGGTAAAGCCAATAAAATTAAGGCCAAATTAAAGATGTTTGGGTTAGATTATAGTAGGTTTGTACCTCCAATTAGGGCCGAGGATGATCAAATCAAACCATTAGGGTTATGGATATCAGAGTTTGACAGTGTACTTCCCAATAAAGACATTTATGTCTCTGACCAAGGAGA
>MU223514.1:925588-957587 GCA_018584345.1 Thuja plicata | reverse complement strand
ATGTATTGAAGTAGGAATTTATAAATAAAATACAGTGCAACTCTTATTCCATATTGCTGTTGTCTTTTTACTTTTTGTCTATGCTCTTTTATGTTTAAATCTATAAGGCATTTTTAAGCATATTAGTTACAAGGTATCTATCTAATTGCTTGAAACTTTCTTTCAAGGGGAGAACTAAGTTTTGTAAGTAATTTTAGGGAGCATAACAACATTTGAAGATTTGATACAGTGGTGTGGTAGTGACATAGTAATTTTTAAGGCATGTTATTGGGGTTGAATATAGGTTGTAAATCAATCTAAAGTATCTTTATTTACTTTTATGTGGATTTGCATGTTTGACTCTGTAGCCCAAGGATAGGCACTGATCTATGAATTTTTCAAGTGGTTTATCATCATCCAAATATTCAAAATAATTAAATCATTCATATAGAAATTAGAATACTCAAGGTGTCAAGTAATTTTATAAAGGTATACAATTCATTTTGTTAAACACTTTGAGAGAGGATTGAAATAGGTTACCCTTCCTAAGCTCTAAGAACTTAAAAAGAAGGATGAACATCCTTAAAGCACTACTGTTTGTTGTTATCATTTCAATAATTTTCATGGTTAAACTCTGTATCAAGTTGTCTTCAATTTTATACAGAGTAATACAGTAAACAAGAAGCAAACTAGTATCCACATTTACTAATACTGTGAGACATGCATTTTATATAGGTAATACCTTCCTGGGTGTTGTGGAACCTAAAAAGAAGGAGGTGATAATAAGTTTCCCCAAGTATTATCATAAATCCTCATCAATTAGTGTTTTCTCTTGCTTGGATCATTTAGTTTTCAAATATTGGGAGTCATAAAGTTAATCAAGTATTCAAGTATCTTTTGAAGGTTCAGCAAGAAAAAACCCTAACAAACCACATTGCAATATTCATTTTATAGAACTAAGGCAAGGCTACCAAGAAGAACAGAGTAGAAGTTATTATCATTCACATTGAGGTGATATGTTTTATATGAACTTAGTGGATTTATATCAACAATTTTGATATTGTATATGTTTTAGATCAACTTTCTGTTACTCTCCAACAATTGTAATAGATTCTAAATCTCTTAATAGATTAGAATTAATCGTCTTATTGTAGATCTCTTAACCAAGTGCACACATAGATTGTGTTGCTAAATCCTCACATGGGGTAGATCTAGTCAATATTTTTGTTACTCCTAATAGGGTAAGATCATCATAAGTGATCATTTTGTAAATCTTTAACAGACTATCTTTATTACCGTGATAGTGAAGTTTTGTGGGTCTCATTGCCACCACAGTTTTTACCTTCTAATAGGGTCTTTTTGCGATACCAAAATACTAGTGTCAAGAGTACTTAATTTTGTGTATGTGTAATGTTTATTTTACATGTATTTATCTTTCAGCATTGATACTATATGTTTGGATTAAGAAATCTACTCAGTCGATTAATATAGTACAGTGAATGCAAATATTTGTCTAATAGTTTTTAAGGGAACTAATTTACCCCTTCCCTCTCAATACACATCCTCTCCATTATCTTAACATTGGTACAACATAGTGTTTACCCATAATGTGGTTGTACGTACCTATATGGTCAAACCTGTTTGTGATGTGTGAATATAACTACAACAGACACTCATGCCATTCAAATGCAAGACTTGAACATCTTCATGTCCTATAGAGTATATGGCCCTATTGACATGGGGAAATCCCAATAGTAATTTTTCTTGTGATTTATGTTCTCATACACATCTACAAGCTATTTGGCTACTTCTATGGTAATTATCCAATCAGAAGGGTACCTAGGTAGCTTCTTGGGTTTGAGAATAGATCCCTCTACCCTAATGTAGTTGAATGTTCTGAACTGTATGTAAAAATCCCTATTGCCCTAACCTTAGCTGCAGCCTCTTTGGATATCCTTTTGGCATAATCACCCTCTATGGAATGGATGATTGCAAAGATGAATGCAATATTCACCACCCTGTAATTCACACTTTTTCTTCCATCTTTGCTTTCCTTTTTAGCTGTGGGTAGACTATGAAGGGCCATGCATTTGGATGGCCAAAATCCTATTATTTCACTAGTTCAGGGTAATATTCCCTTGCTACCAGTAAGTGCACCATGTAGAATTTTGGGTTGTGGCTTTTGCCCTTTGATCCTCTCTATTAGTAGGATCATCCAATTTTTTAGTTGAATGGACTGAGATAGTCCATATATTTGGCTCAGCATAGTAACCATAGCTTGGATGTCATCCTTGAGGTATCCCCTCCTCAAGTCTATCCTATCTACAAGGTTTCTCTTTGGTAGGGATTGAATTAAGTACTCACAATTGGAAATTTCATATGCCTCTAGAGTGTGTTCTGCAAACCACTTCAACCCTTTTTTGCTAGAAAAATCATAGAATCGATCTACCCCCTTCTGGAGATGGAAGACATCTTCAATGTTGTCTGGTCTGAGATAAAAGACCATGTCTCCTTCCCTATTTTTGATTACCCTCTCATTGGGCACATAGTGTTGCGCCAGGTTCATGATCAGTTTTGAGGATAGAACATATACTCAGTGTGCAACTGCATTTACCAAACTTGATAGGACCAATTTGGTGCAATCAAATGACCACCCAATAGGCTTGGAACATTTGGTCAAGAAGTCATTCCAGTCCCCATTGCCTACGTTAGTATTGGTGACTTCCTGATGGTGATTCTCAACTTTAGATGGAGGATAGTACCCCTTGAAAAGGTACTTCATTGGTAAGAGAAACATGCAAACATCAACATTCATGTAAGAGAAACATGCAAAAATCAACATTTATTCAAAACAAACTACTAAAAAAACAAAGAAAATAGAGGCCATGGCTTTAAAAAAAAATCAGAAATGAAACTTGGTGGAGTTTCGGCCATTCAGCCTTGTGAACACCGAAAACAAGGTCAGGGTGCAAAAGGCCAAAAACTATGAAAGGGCTGAAATGGTGCTTTTTCAAACATTCAAAGTATGAAGGTACAACATAACTTCAGCATGTGAAATCCCAAAAGTCCTTGGGGTGTGAAAGGTCAAAGGCAAGTTGAGGATGCCCTTTCAGGAATTCAGAGTACGAAGATGCAAAATTGGTTCAGAGTGCGAAAGGCCAAATTTTTGAGGTGTGACCTTGTTTTTGGTGTGTCGAATGTTGGAGGTTTTGAGACCTTCAAAACATCAAACGTTTGAACATCCAAATTTTGAAGTCTAAAGTCTTCTTGGTACTTGGTGTTTTTGCGCTTCAGGATCTAATGAATGGGGCCCATTTTTGGCCTTTCAGAGGCCAAAAAATTATAACTGTTGAGAGGAAAAAAACCTAAAAACTAATAAAACCCTTAGAAACAAGTGAAACAAAGTGAAAGACACCCAAAAACCTAGGGCCAAGGACTTGGTGACCTAAGGGTAGAAAGGTTTCAAAAGGAAAATCTAGGGACTGCCCATAGAATGAAAACAAAATGCATAACTAGGGCACACAAAGGCCCAAAAAATGACAATGAAAACCAAGGATGAAGGAGGAAAAGGAACCAACCTGCAAAGATGTGAAGGTAGAGCTGAAGATCTAATGCTACAAAGCATGAAGAAAATGCACGAGGAGGTGAAGTAGCAAGGAAGTGGAAAAAACTAAAAAGTGAGGGCAACATGAGAAAAAGTGCACATGCCTGCTTTTATAGCTTATGGGTGACATCAACCCTTTAAATATTTTAGAGGCCAAAACCATAAAATGTGTAGCCCAAACTTCCAAACTTTTGGGCTTTTAGACTTTTGGAGGTCAGATGATCTTGTTAGTCTAAAAGTGTGAAAGTGTGAAAGTCTAGAAGGACTTGTCATTTCTGGTCTTTTGGGCTTTTGCACTTTTGGAGATCGAATAACCTCTTTAGCCCAAAGGTGCAAAATTTTGAAAGTCCGAAAAGACTTTTCACTTCTTCATCAGGGCCCTAGCAGAAAAAAACTCAAAGAGCTAGAACAAAGAGGAAAAAAGGGGGGAGAACAGAAGAACAAAAAGCCCAAACAAGAGGGGGTTCCCCATGGCCAGAGGGCCAAAAATGGGGTGTGTGTTGTGGACCGATAATAGAAAGAATTATAGACCCCCTTTAATTTATCAAGAATAAATTTTAACAAATGAGAGAGAGAGTACCTATGACCATTTATTTTTCCTTTTCTCTAGTGATCAATTTGGCTTGAGCAATCTCATCATCCTTTTCCTTCAATTTAATATTGGATTCTGGCACCTCAATCATCAAGGCATTTAACTCTTCTAACACAAAAGAAGACTCACCTAGTTGATCTCTTGAGGGTTATAAGTCTTCTTCTCTAATAATTTTCTTAATTGTGCATCTATAATAAGAAATTTAGTGTATGCATTATGTTTCTTTGCTCTATCCTCGAGGAGTGTATTTATATTCCTTTCCTAAAATTGGTTTTCATCTATTATGAGAATGGTTTCATGCATTGTGTGGGTGGATACCTCATATGCAGTAGTGTCCTTCAAAGTCCTTATAACTGCCCCATCCATGCCTCTCTCTTCAACACCAATGACTAATTCGGGCCTACCTTGAATTCTGGTTTGTTGATAAACTCATTATCAGGAATAAATACATGAGAATCTAATTGTATTCATCATATTCACTTTCCAAAGAAAATGGATCATCTAGATATATTCTATCCTTTGGTTCTTCATTTGATGGTCATTATCTAGGAGGGGATGCCAAGGGTTGTTATACCTTCTCTTCATTAATGTTGAACTTTACTAATAATTTTTTTGCTTCCTCAGTTTATCCTCTAATATGATAAAATTTATAGGGAAGCAATTGGGGACCCTGAGCTACACCTTTTTCCTGACATATTTTTTCCAAATTCTTCAATGTCCTCCTCTTTCTCTTCCTACTCTGAATTTTCTATTTAAATCTCCATCTTTCCCCAGTAAATTTCCTAAAAATTATTTCATCATATCAATTATTTTAACTTAATTATTTTCCATTGGGTAAAATACCTTGAATCCAGGATATCTCCTCATATCATCTTCAATCCTCACAAGGATCACACACTTATTCCTTGTCTAGATAACTAATATTGAACCAATACAATTTTGGATTAAATATTCATTGTAATCCACCTCATGTGCATTTGGTCCCTTATCCAAGTGACCGTTCTTTATCTAATGCATGAAACCCTTAGGATAATATTTCCTTTTCCACCCAAATGCCAAGGAATACCTAGCAATGAAATAATTTTGGACCTTGTCCAATGTTTTGTCCCTAATACTGAAATCCAAATACCTGGTGCATCTTGGAATAAAAGAACCATTCTTCTAACCTATCATATAAAATCTATGCATCCACATAAATTGCCACATGAATTCTACAAAAGCTAATCTTGGGGAAATATAGTATGATAGTTAATGAGGGGCTTGTATATAGACATACAACCTTTTAAGTGTGTAATCAAAGAAAAACAACCAATTTGCAAAATGTTACTTCCCTCCATCTATCCTCATCTCCTTTGGCCTCATCATATCCATAAATTTAATTAGAAACCTCTCCACAAATATAGTCATCCATTCATAAATATTCATGACAAAGTGTTGATCGAATGCCAAATAATTGGCTTTGTCACAAATCCTGAACCATAGAAAACACCACCTCTAAATTGGATATTTTCCTTGTCTATCATAAAAATTTAGCTTAAACTTATTATTCTATTCATACTTTTGCTGGAAAAGAATCAAATGAGATAGAAAAGATGACTATTTGAATTTAATATTTGCACGGTTGTGCTTGATTTCTTGTAAACCCTCATGAATTTTCTTCAATATATGGGAAGAGAAATCATACTCCAAGTTGAAAAACTTATGTTGGATCATCATTGCAATTAGCATTACCCAAATTGGGATCCTTTCCTTTGCATCTATGCCCATAATATAACACAGGGTTTAGTAAGATTTAATAAAGTAATTTTAAAACTTATTCACCTTAAAAGGCTCACTAATGCAGGTTTGACCAGGAAAAAAACTCACTGATAGCTACTTCTCTGACATCCACCAAAATATAGTTTCCTATATTCCGAGTTTTCCTATAAGTAGGGACATATCTCAATGCCAAATGCATGATTAAGTCAACTTTAATAAAAACAACTAATAGAATTAGCTTCTCCATGCCCTTCTAATATTTCCAAAGGCTCTTGATGTTGCACCCCTAACGCTCCAATGGTTGGCTCATTTTCTATGAAATCTAATATGATCTTTGGATTCTATATTTACTTATTTCAATTTTTTCTATCAAATTAAAATCCTAAGTATTTTAACTATAAATTCTTTCTTTCAGAATGCAATTGAGGTGGATGAGGACAACTTACTAATTTTTTCTCACTTTGTAATTACAAAGATATTCAAAATCCTTTGTTCTTTTATATCATCCTAAATTTTAAGAACCTAAGTGCTCTACAATTTTATGCTGGTTTAGCATCCACCTTAGTGTATTTTCATAGTAGATTGCATATTAGGACCTCATAATTGCACTTAATGCATACCTAAGCTGAATATGGGTCCTCTAATCTCTTCAAACTTATTCAAAATCAAGGTAGGACCTTATTTCTAAGTGCCCTCCTCTATTTTTCCTCTAATCACAAAATGCATTTCATCTCGTAGGTTGTATTTGACTCTTTATGGTCTCAGAGGACCTTTCCCAACATCAAAATGAGTTCTTTGTTTCTTGCATTTATTGACTAACCAGGACCCACATACCAAATTTTGGCATATGTAGGGTGTAACACATCACCATTGGAAATGTGTTCCTAGGTTTTTGAGCCTATATTTGGGGAAGGCTCTCATCTCAAGTTATTTGTGGGGTATTAGGATCTATGGTCAAACTGCTCAATTCTATCTCTCAATTTTTGTATAAAAGAAACCCTCACACTTCATTTTAGCATGATGAAAACAATTGCAATGTTGGAGCCTCAATTTGAAGAGATACCATGAAGTGAGGACTTGCTGAAAATATTTCTATCAAGCATACACATTCATTCTCAAGTATCCAACCATTAAAATATGATTCCTACATTATGAAGAAACAAATTGATTATGAATATGGCTAGGAGATCGCTGGCTGATTCCTGGCTTGTACTCTTCCTTCTAGGGTTGGGTATGATTTCTTTTTATTTTCATTTCTATCCATTTGTGCTTTAGATTTAGGTATTTATACTTTAGATCTATGTTTATTTGCATGCACTCAATTACACATTGATTGCATTTCATACTAGGCTTTCATTCTATCACACACAAGCTAGATCTAGTTATGCATTTAGCTCATAGAAATTTAGACATTCATGAGAACTACACATTACCTCTATCACATTAGCTATTTTTGGAGGTGGTAATCACCAAAATGGGGGGTTGAACAAGGAAAACCCCTATATATCCACACACACACACAAAAAATAATAATCTCATATTTGTAGGTGCAGAGGATCCCAAATTGAGCTACCGGAATAGAAAGACCTTTATGAGACCAAGAAAGAGATTCTATAAAAATTTGAGTAGAAAACTTTAGGAATAGGGAAAAAATTGACCTATACCTAGGGACAAAGAAAATTTTGATCTATTCCTCCCTATTTTCATAAAAAATTTAGGAGCAGAAAGCTACAATTCTCTGTGTTCTAGATTAATAGAATTAAATCAATTTGAGCTTTGACAACTAGGAAATTTAGATTCAAAGCACATTTTCTCCATCCTATTTCCAAGTGCATTTTTCCTCACCTTTTCTTTGTACATCACTTTCATTAGATTATATTTGTTATTAGAATTTCATTTCCAATTCATTACAACAAAGAAATAGAAATCCTAAAGACACAAATCTTGAATTAACACCCATTCTCCTTGGATGTGTTTATCAGATTTGCTTGGAAGGATTTTGTATTCTAATGTGTGTCATGAATTGGGTCATAGTAGCTTCTATTTCTTACCATTTCATACATCACATTTTGGTGAACCTAATTCTTTCATGCATGTTTTCTTTTGTGTAGATGGTGAAAGAACACCTAGGTTAGAAGCATTTTTAGTTTGTAAGGTTTTTTGTTCCACCATTCTTGTAATGACCGAGGTCAGATAGTGAACAAACACCATAGTTGCTTAGTAGTTATTTTTTAGTTTAAATATGTGTTGAGGTAGCTTATAAACCTCTAGAAATCCAACAAGGGTCTAGAAACCAAAATTGGTGAAATGACACTAAGTTATACTGGTGCTCGGGAAACTTTATTGCTCGGGAATGCTACTTGGGAATCTATCTCAGGTTACACTAGGTTTCTCAGGTATGTTGTGCAAAATTCTCGGGAACATCACTCGGTCATGTCTCTCGGGGTACACTTGGTGCTCGGGGATGTTTCTCGATGATATTTCTTGGGGTTTCTTTTAGATATTGGGTTTTTTGATTGATGCTTGGGTATTAAAGGCAAAGTTAGTTTTGATGCTTGGGAATGGTGCTCGATAATGGCGATATGTTGCTTGGTTATGTCGGTTAACAACCTAGGAAATACATGATGTGACATTTGTGACCAGCTAGGTCAACTGCAATGGCTCTCTATATTTTGTTTTTGTCTTTGAGGGATAGGGACACCTGTTCTAGTGATGGGAGCGTCATTTATGGCTTGACCATGCCTTCTGCGCAAGGTTGTTGAATTTGTTGGAGGAAGAGAGATATTTAATGAGATAGTTATATAGTCAAAGTTTGTAATCATTAAATAGCAGAGTAGATGGATAAAAGACTATAGAGGATTGTACATGTAATAGAGTCAGATAGTAATAAAGAGAGTATTTTATCACCACATCTGTAATCTGTTATGTGTTCTTTGTGTAAGATGTTCAGTTTAGATCTTCATGTTGAATCAGTCGGTTTAACTTGGAGAATGAATCTATCCTAATAGATTCTATATCATGAGATAGTGGCTTAATGGTGAGAATCAGGTCTAGAGGACTTGAGGTCAAAAACTTAGTGACTTCCTCAAGTTAGGGTTTGATAATACCCTATAAGGTCCATTAAGAGGCCTTGAAGCAGAGTCAGGATGACTCTCAGTTACAATTAGCCCTAGGTTCTACACTAGATTGGTATCAGACCAAGTAAGAAGATTGGGCTTTGGTTTTTTGGGTCTGATTTTCAGAAGAGTCTATAAATTCATCCAACATGGTGTCAAATGTAGAGCTAGCAAGAGATCTCAGAGAATATACTCCTAAAGGAACAATTAGCCAAAATGGCATGCAAGTTAGAAGAAGTGCAGTTTCAAACTACAGGAGTTAGTGAACTGATGAGAGAAGTTGATGAGAAGGTAAATTAGTGTCCAAGGAGGACATGATCCCAGAGCTAGACCCCGTGCTTCAAGATGAGCCATTCTTGAAAGAATTGAAGGCAATGAGTGGTAATTCCTTAGAAGGTTTGCCTCTATTTAGTGGCAAGATGGATCTAGAATTAATCATGGAATGGATAGAAGGTCTTGAAAATCACTTTGGTTGGGATAGTGTGACCAAAGCTTAGAAATTCAGAATAGCCAAGACAAGATTAAGAGGAACTGCTCTCACTCGATGGAAATTTGTCCAAGATGAAAGGGAAAAAGGAGGAAATAACCCCATAACTAGTTGGAAAGGTATGGTGGCTAAGATAAAGTAAAATTATCTTCCTGATGATTATGAAGTGTAAATTGCACAAGAAAACATAGAATTTGAGGCAGAAAGACTTAGAAGTCAGTGCCTATACATAAGAGTTTCATAAGCTATAATTAAGATCCCATGTGATGGAAGAAGAAATCCTAAAAGTGGCAAGGTATCAGAATGGCCTAAAATGGAGTATTCAAGAAGAGATAAATCTCTTAAGCCCCAAGACTATACACCAATGCTATCAAATAGCTCTTAAGGTAGAAAGAGAAATTCAAGAAGAAGAAAGATTCAAATAGTAGAGGAAGAGGAAGAGAAATAGAGGTCATAAAGGAGGATATGGAGGAAGGAATCCTGAAGCTAGGAATTAGAGTGAGAGAAAACTCACAGAGAACCAAGGAGAATCCAGTAACACTAGAGGTGGTTACAACCAAGGAAGAGGTTCAAATACCAATTCAAGAGGAAGAACTGATAACCAAGGAAGAGGATCGTACTTCTCTTCAATGAAGTGCTATAACTGTCAACAATTTGGGCATCCTCCATATCGGTGTCCTACGAAAAGATCTACTTCACAAGGAGGAGAGAAAAGAGCTAACTATGTGCAAGAAGAGTATTCTAGTAGAAATACTGTAGAAGTCTCCATAGGATCAGAGATGTGAGAGAATTTGATAGTTTGGAGAGCACTCCTCAAATAACCCATCAAAGAAGAGCCAAAGAAAAGAAGATCTTTGTTTTGAGTCAATTGCAAGGTACTCGATAAGGTCTATAAAGTTATCATAGATTCAGGTTCTACTGATAATATAGTTTATTTAGAAGCTATTGAGAAGTTAAAGTTGACAAGGATACCTCACACTAATCCTTATAGAGTTAGTTGGTTGAATAAAGATCAACATGTAATAGTCAACGAACAAGCTTGGATAGAATTTTCCATAGGGAGGTATAAGGACATATTTCTGATGTCCTACCCATGGATGCATGTCTTCTGCTATTGGATAGACCTTAGCAGTATGACTGATGTGTAGTGCATGATGGAGTTAAGAACTCCTATTCCTTAAAGAAAGATGTAATAACTTTCAGGGTGCAATCAACCTTGGAAGAAGAGAAAGAGAAGACAAGAGGTCCCAACCTACTATTGGTGGGTGAGAAATAATTCTTAAATAAATTAGAAGAAGAAGATGGAATAGGCTTTGCTTTGGTTTTGAAACCAAAAGGTGGAAAGAAAAATCAAAGGGAAGAGTTACCTTTAGAGATCCAAAGGTTGTTAACTCAATACTAGGTCATAGTTAGTGATGGTCAACCAGCTATCCTACTACCTGAAAGATCTATAAGTCATTAGATTTATTTTATCCTAGGAGCCTCACTTCCAAATAAAGCTTCTTATAAAATGACCCCACAATAAAATGCAGAGATTTTTAACCAAATCCAGGAACTAATTTCCCAAGGGTTGATTAGAGAGAGCATAAGTTCTTGTGTTGTTCCCACAGTCCTAGCCCCAAAGAAAGATGGTACTTGGAGGTTATGCATCAATTCTAGGACCATAAATAGGATTACTATCTAGTATAGGTTCCCAATACCTAGGATAGAAGATTTGATGGATTGTCTTGGTGGAGCTAGATATTACTCCAAGATAGATCTTAAGAGTGGATATCATCAGATAAGAATTAAAGGGGATATGAGTGGAAGACTACTTTTAAGACTATTGAAGGACTTTATGAATGACTTGTTATGCCTTTTGGGTTGTCAAATGCCCCAAGCACATTTATGTGATTGATGAATGAGGTTTTGAAGGACTTCATAGGAAGATGGGTTATAGTGTACTTAGATGACATCCTAGTGTTTAGCAAGACAAAAGAGGATCATCTTAGACATCTGCAAATGTTAATGCAAAGATTGCATGAAGGAAAGTTGACAATAACCTTGGAAAAGAGTGAGTTCATGAAGAAAGAGTTGGTATATTTGGGATTTTTTTATCTTAGAGGGTAACTTGAAGATGGATATCAGCAAGGTAGAAGCAATCTTGAATTGGCCTACACCAAAGTTAGCTACTGAAGTAAGGAGCTTCCATGGTTTAGCATAGTTCTACAGGAAGTTCATCAAATAGTTTAGTGAAATTAGTTCACCTATTTTGGATACCATCAAAGGAGGTATGAAAGCCAAGTTCCAATGGAATGATTAGGCTGATGAAGGATTTGAGCATCTAAAGAAGAGGATAGTGACTCAACCAATATTGACACTTCCTAGTTTTGACAAATTTTTTACTATGGAATGTGATGCTAGTAACATTTTTGTCGGTGCAGTGTTAAGTCAAGAAGGAAAGATTGTAGCCTTTCATAGTGAGAAGCTCAGTGATGCAAAGAGGAATTATTCCTCATATGATTTGGAATTTTATGCATTAGTGGAAGCACTAAGTAAATGGAGACATTATCTCCTTTCCAAAGATTTTGTAGTCTTTACCGATAATCAAGCTTTGAGTTTTCTAAGTTAATAGGATAAACTAAGCCATAAAAATATGAAATGGGTGGAGTATATACAAGCCTATACCTTCACCATAAAGAAAAAGAAGGGAATACAAAATAAGGTAGTAGATGCATTGAGTAGAAGGTTACTCACAGTGTAAGAAGTTAAGCTAAGGAGCATTGGCATCGAAAGCTTCAAGGATCTGTATCCAACAGATGAAGACTTTTCAGCAGCATACAAGGTATGCCAAGATTATCAAAATCATTTTCATAGAGTATACTCTTCAAGAAGGTCTTATATTTAAGGGAGGACAAATCTGTGTATCGAGAGGTTCCATGATGGAGAACCTAGTACAATAAAATAAAAATGGTTCATTGAGTGGACATTTTGGGTGGAATAAGACTCTAGAATTCGTCAAGAGGTATTACTATTGGACAAGAATGAATCGGGATGTTGAAAGGTATGTAGAGACTTGTATGGTCTGTCAAAAGGAAAAATGAACTTAATCCAATTCAAGATTGTATCAGCCCCTTCCTATTCCAAATAGACTATGGGAATGCCTTAGTATGGATTTTGTAGTTGGACTACCAAAGACCAAGCAAGAAATGGACAACATATTTGTGATTATTGATAGGTTCCAAAAGATGTCTCACTTTGTGCCATGCAAGACCACACATGATGCATGTTACATAGAAAATATATTCTTTAGAGAAACAATAAGGATACATGGATTACCTTTGAGTATTGTATCTGATAGAGACTCTAAGTTCATGAGTCATTTTTGGAAAACCTTATGGCAGAAGCTTGGTACAAATCTTTTTTTTAGCTCAACATATCATCCACAGACTGATGTTCATACTAAAATGGTGAACTGAAGCTTAGGAAATCTTTTGAGATGCCTCACCAAAGAGTATGTACAGTCATGGGATCAGTTACTTGCCCAAGTAGAATTTGCATACAATGACACAGTTAATAGATCCACTGGAAAGAGCCCTTTTGAAATAGTGTATGGGATTCATCCTAGGGGTATATGTGAACTCAGGGATCTTGGAAGTAATACAGAGAAGAGTGGGTATGCCAAATATTTTTCTCAATCCATGAAAGAGGTCCATGATTCAGTAAAGAAAGCATTAATAGAGAGTATAACTCACACCAAGCAGAAGGTAGATACAAGGAAAAGAGATTTTCAATTTTAAGTTGGAGATTTGATTATGGTGCGCCTAAACAAAGAAATGTTGCAGAGAGGAGTTCTAAGTAAAATTCAGATGAGGAAGATAGGCCCTTGTGCAATATTGGCAAAGTATGGGTCTAATGCTTATAAAGTTGATTTTCCTATAGACATAGGATTATCTCTTATTTTCAATGTGGCAGATTTGGTATCCTATAAAGGACCAATTCTTGTTAGAATTTAATCTTTCCTTGTTGATATATGTAATTAATGGATAAATCAAGGTATCCTATATTTTATTTTTCCTCTATTCCAAGTAGGAGGACATGTCACTTTTTTGTATTTCCTTTAATAAAGAAATTAGATATTCCTCCTTAACAGAATTCCTACACATGGCACAAACTTAATGTGAATGTGGATCCCATAGGAGATGGGAGTTACATGCAAACTCCTTCACTCATCTCTACTTAAGAGATGCTTCTCTCTCACTTCTTAAGGTTGGTTCTCACAAGTTAGTTCTCATGGAGTAGTTCTTCTCTCTTCTTCTCTCTTTTTCATTCTCATTCTCACAATGTTGTAATGTGCTCCTTGCTCCATCTCTCTCTTCTTTTTTGGCTTCTTGCCTCATTCATTTTATAATCACAATGGGTTTTTCTTAGTTTTTTGCCTTTCAAAAACATTGTCTTGGTGTTGTTCTTGAGCTTCTTGGTGATTGTTCTTGGATCATCTTTTTGTTTATGGTAAAAATTTTCTTTTCTGCACTCTCTTTTGGATTCTTTCCTAAATTTTGTTTACTTTATTTATATTTTCTAACATAGTATCAGAGCTGATTTAATCCTTGTTTTTGAGTGTGCATGCAGGAATAGTTGAAAGATATCTCCATTGAGGAGAAGAAATCAGATTTTTTCTGAACTAACTCTTGTTTGCATGGATTCCTTTCATTCTTTTTGCAAATCTAAGGTTATTCACCTTTTTTTTTCAAGTTTTAAAGATCTATCATACCCTCTATTGGGAAACCGCAAGGGATTTCAATTTTTTTTCTCTATCAATCTTCAGGCTTTATCTACATTTTCATATTTCAATATAGTTCGCTAACTTTTGATGCATGATTTAAATATTCATCCCAATTTATCTGTTGTTTAAAGATTTTATTTTCATTTTTGTGTAGGCTCATGTTTGTTATTTTCATACATCTCTAGTTTTTTATCTATCTCTAACTTCTATTGCAGGCTAATCTTTTCCTAACATTTTCCTCTGATTTATGCAGGTTTCTTCCAGTTTCTCTTTTTTCTCTAATATCTCTGCTTACATTTGTTATCGGAGATTCTTGTTTCATATGCTACTGTTTATAGTTAAATTTAATATTGTTTTTTAAATATTTTATAACATTCTCTAGTTTCATTTCCTTGCGCAGCTCCTTCATTGATTTAAGTTTCCATTTCCCTTCGCACATCATAGTTGCATTTCTTACCTCTTATTCAATGCAGCATATACCTTCCTCTTCCATTTCATTAGCGCAACTTCCTCATTTCTTGAATCCTATGCAACATTCCCTAGTTTTCAACATTAGCATTAGTATTGCTCAACTTTATAGCATATTTCTATCTTATCTATTTCATTAAATCTTCATATCTTTGTAATTAGTATTTTGTTTCTAACATGTTTTATCTTATATCCTTTGCACAGTATATAGGATTGTTTCATTGCACAGCCTCTTAAACTTTTTATCTTCCAATATTGCGCAGCTTATCACTTTTTCTAGCAGAGCATATAGGGGATATTCCTCTCCTTGCATAATTTTTCCTTATTACTATTAAAACTGTAACATTTACCTTTTCTTTGATCAGTAATCAACATCTCCATTTCTTGGAGCAACATTAAAGCATTTCTTTAAAGAATTTAAGCTAACTTCTCCTCTGACGCAAACTCTACTTCCTTCATATCCTTCTACGCAACTTTCTATCTCTTGGTGCAACATCTTTATGTTCATAATTTATTAGTCAACCATTGCCCAACATCTTCCATTCATACCTTTAACAGTTCAATACCTTTTTGCAAACATCAATACTATGCAACAAATATTGAAGGCACGGAAAGGAGGATTTATCTCTAATGTGGAAACGTTGTATACTGACCTTGTCCTTTAAGCTTTGCGGATTTGATATTATGTGCTGGTGCATGGGTTCTTGAGGATAAAGGACATCCATATCTTTATGGATGAGTATATATAATATCTTCAGGTTTCATTTCCTAGGTAGTTTGAGTGTGTCTATAAAGTCTCCCATATTTCTGAGTTATTCTGCAATGAACTTCTAAGAAGAGGCCACTCTTATCGTATTGTGGATAAATAAGGTTTATGTAAAAGGGTGCCATCCTAAAAATGGGGCATTATAGCAAGCATTACAAAGAACATGCACGATATCAATCACAATCAAGCAAGCATGGTTTAATATGTGGTCAAGATCAAGATGCTACTCTCTATGCAGAATCAAGCAACTCCTCACCACATGTTCACATTCTTCTGCACTTCTCTGTCCTTCATTATTCTTTCTCTACTGCGGTTCTTCCACATTTTGGCAGCATTTCTTCAAATTATTCCTACAAGGGGGATTTTCTGCACTTTTTTATCATCTATTTGTGGTTTTTTATCTATTCTTAGTCTTTGTTTGAATTCAATCTTTGACTCGTTTATTTTTTTTAAAATTTTTTGGTCAAATCTTTATTTAATTAAAAAGTTTAAACATCAATACTTTTTCCTGCTTAATTTTACTTCAAGTTGTTTCATTCCTATGTTATTTATACCAAATCTGATCAAATTCAATTTTAGTTCATTAATTCATTGAATTTAAAATGTGTTCCTTCACTTAATCAAATAAATTTAATTTTTTTTTAATATCATTATTTAACCATTCAATTGTAAGTTTGATTAAAGTTAAATTTATATTTCTTGATCTTGATCAATATCTATTCACTGTAATTCATTTTGTTTAAGATAATTTGATCATTTTACTTTTTAATCATGCCTACTCTAATTCTGGAGATTTAACTCAATATTTCTAATTCCATTTATTTTAATTTTGAACTTCAATTTAAATCATCCTAACTATTCGACATGGATAATTTTCATTTTGATTATTATGCATTGGAAAGAAGGTATGTTCATTAAACAAAGGGGGTAAACATTATTTTTTTTCCACGAGCCATTTGATCATTCTTTTCAATTATGTTTTTTTTAAAGAAACAAAGTAATATATGTTTGATCCAAGGCACTTAAAGTCGTTGATAATATTAAATTATTGTAGTTGCCTTCCTGAGTACTTTTATTAATTTTATTGTTAAGCATTAATTGCTATCAATTGTATATGATCTTTTGTTATGCACTTAGTTGCATATTTTATGGGTTCCACTTGTTCCATTTGTAAGTTGGAATGGTTGCACTTACTCAGTTGATATTTATCAACTTGTTCCATTTTTTAAGTTGCACTAGTTTGCACTTACTCAGTTGATGTTTATCAACTTGTTCCATCTGTAATTTGCACTGGGTTTCACTTACTCAGTTGATGTTTATCAACTTGTTCCATCTATAAGTTGCACTAGGTTGCACTTACTCAGTTGATGTTTATCAACTTGTTCCATATGTAAGGTGCATTGGGTTGCACTTACTCAGTTGATGTTTATCAACTTGTTCCATTTTGTAAGTGGCATTTAGTGCACTTACTTCAGTTGATGTTTATCAACTTTCTCCATCTTGTAAGTGGTAATACTTTGCACTTACTTCAGTTGATATTGATCATCTTGTTCCATTTCTTATTTCTCTCATGGTGAGGATATTGCTCTTGAAATCCTTCTTGAAATTTTGTTTGATTTCTCATATATATATTTGGTAGGTAATATGTTTTTTCCCCTCATAATCCTTAGTTCCATTATTTTAAGCATATGACATTAGTTTCTTTTCAAATTTTTTGGATTTACTTCTTATGAAAAGATGGCAAGCTCAAATTGTTATAGTTTCTCATTATATTGGTTTAAATTTTTATCTCTTTAATGGTTCATTACTTATGGTACATGATTGTAGCCATGTTTGGCAAATCAGTTCTTAGCTTGAGTTGGTGTTTGAGTAACATGTTCCACTTATTTACCTTTTTCTCTCTCATACTTATAGGCATCTTCTACTATTGTGACATTGTCCTACATTATTCATTGCTTCAATTGTGAGTCATTTAGGTGGCGGACTGATCACCCATTCACTTATATAACTTATTAATGGGCTATCTATATCCATGTGATTGATGCAATGATGATGCCGGTCTCTTTTGTTGGTCTTGTGTGTTAGTATGTTTAGTTTGAGATGAGAGGATGGATGATGTTTATGTCACTTTGATATTTTTGTGTGTCTTGGTTTCATGAGTATCTCTTGTACTTTTTTGATGAAATCTCATACATTTCCTTAAAGATATTTTCTGAGTTAAAATTTCAAAGTTACACTAACTTGTATGTTCGTTGAAATTCTTTTGGTGGATAGTTTCCTTGGTTCATGTTTTGTGTTTATATGTTTCTTTGTTTCAGGTGAATCTTTAAGGCCCACTTATGGAATCACTTCCTATTCACATGTCCTATAACTTCAAGATGACTACTTCAAGACTTGAATCAAGACAATCAAATCTCTTCCTTATACTAAAGACCAAGTTCCAGATTTTGTAAAGAGACATTTCATTCTCATTGTAAAAATTTGGGTTTAATTCCCTTATTGTAAACTCCCCAAGTAAAGATTAAAGGGGGGTGTTATAATTTAATCTTTCCTTGGTGATATATGTAATTAAAGGATAAACCAAGGTATCCTATATTGAATTTTTCCTCTTGTCCAAGTAGGAGGACATGTCACTTTTTTGTATTTCTTTTAATAAGGAAATTAGATATTCCTCCTTAAGAGGATTCCTACACATGGCACACACTTAATGTGAATGTGGTGCTCATAGGATATGGGAGTTACATAAAAAATCCTTCACTCATCTCTACTTAAGAGATGCTTCTCTCTCACTTCTTAAGGTCGGTTCTCACAAGTTGGTTCTCATGGAGTAGTTCTTCTCTCTTCTTCTCTCTTTTTCATTCTCATTCTCATAATGTTGTAATGAGCTTCTTGCTCCATCTCTCTCTTCTTCTTTGGCTTCTTACCTCATTCATTTTATAAGCACAAGGGGTTTTTCTTAGTTTTTTCCCTTTCAAAAAAAAATTCTTGGTGTTGTTCCTGAGCTTCTTGGTGATTGTTCTTGGATCATGTTTTCGTTTATGGTAAACATTTTATTTTCTGCACTCTCTCTTGGATTCTTTCCTAAATTTAGTTTACTTTATTTATATTTTCTAACAATTCCAAATGGAGATTCTGATCTAATAGAAACTACCTAGGATATCAAAGCACTCAAACTTCTTGTTGCACCAAAACTGAAGGCAGAGAATATTTTGAATTTAAGAGTTGCCAAGCAGACTAGAAAGTAGACATATATGGAACATCTAGTCAAATGGGAAGGACAAGCTGATTCAGAGGCTACATGGGTTCAATAAACTGATTTCAAGAAGTTACACATTCATCCTGACTTACTCCAATCACTTGGAAGTTGATTTCTTTTTGTTTGGGGAGTATGGTGTAGGAGCACCTAGGTTAGAAGCATTTTTGGTTTGTAAGGTGTTTTGTTCCACCATTCTTGTAATGACTGAGGTTAGTCGGTGAACAAACACCATAGTTGCTTAGTAGTTGTTTTCTAGTTTAAATGTGTACTGAGGTAGCTTATAAACCTCTAGAAATCCAACAAGGCTCTAGCAACCAAAATTGGTGAAATGACACTAAGTTATACTGGTGCTCGGGTAACTCTGTTGCTTGGGAATGCTACTCAGGAATCTTGCTTGGGTTACACTAGGTTGCTCGGGTATGCTGTGCGAAATGCTAGGGAACATCACTCAATAATGTCTCTTGGGTTACACTTGGCGCTTGTGGATGTCGCTCGGGGTTGCTTTTTGATGCTCGGGTATTGAAGGCAAAGTTATTTTTGATTCTCAGTAATGGCAGTTTGTTGATCGGTTATGTCGGTTAACGGCCCAGGAAACATGGGATATGACATTTGTGACTAGGTGGGTCAACTACAATGGCTCTTTATGTGTTATTTTTGTCTTTGATGGATAGGGACACCTATTCCAGTGATGGGAGGGTCATTTATGGCTTGACCATGCCTTCTGTGCAAGGTTTTTGAAGTTGTTGGAGGATGAGAGATATTTTATGAGATAGCTATATAGTCAAAGTTTGTAATCGTTAGATAGCATAGTAGATGGATAAAAGATTGTAGAGGATTGTACATGTAATAGATTTAGATAGCAATACAGAGAGTATTTTAGCACCACCTTCTGTAATTTATTATGTGTTCTTTGTGCAAGATGTTTAGTTTAGCTCTTCATGTTGAATCAGTCGATTTAACTTGGTGAATGAATCTATCCTAATATATTCTATAGCATGAGATAGTGGCTTAATGGTGATAATTAGGTCTATAGAACTTGAGGTGAAGATCTTAGTGACTTCCTCAAGTTAGAGTTTGATAATTCCCTATTAGGTCCATTAAGAGACCTTGAAGTAGAGTCAGGATGACTCTCGGTAACAACTAGACCTAGGTTCTACACCAGTAGATAGTTATATTTACTATTTGTATGCTTTTTAATAACCATAAAAAGAAAAAAAACATAGTTGTATTTTTATTTCATTACTTGCATTGCATTTATATCTTAAGAAAATACAAAAACAACTTGCATGGTTTTTTCTTAGTTTGTTTACATAATGTTTGATTCCTATATGCAATATTTTAGGGTCTTTGATGATATATTTAGTAGTGAATATTTTGATATGTTAGATGAAGGCCTCGATTACTTCATCTCTATTCAATATTCTTCTACGTCTCCTAAACAATCCTTTTGCCAAAATTTTCTTAGTTTTCTTGCTTTGAATACCTACATTAACAGTGTTGATAAACCAAAGGTAGTTTTTCATATTTCCCATGATAATACTTGAATAAAAGATAATCCTTTGATCGTGTTTAAAGGATAAAACTCTTTTCAAAATCCTAACAAACTTGTCATTGTTGTTATAGGATATAATGAACAAAATTATTTCCAAACTCTGAATAAAAAATCATAACCATGAAAGGAATATCTAAGAGTCCTTTGGAGTTTATTAAGAATTATCAAGTGGTGGCTCACACCTATCATATAAGAAACAATCCTCTACCTAGTAATCTGGTTGTGCCTAGTTCTCTTCTAGCTTCTTAACGAGTACTTCCTCTAGCACAATTTTTACCTCCTAATATGTGAAAGGAGTATGATCTTGTTGAATAATTGTGTGCTACCCCTACCAATATTTCTATTTTGGAACTTCTCTAAAATTCCCCTACTTACCAAGAATCTTTACAAAAAGATTTAAAAAATATTTCAATTCCATCTCATACACATGAAAAAATTAATTCCTTATTAGAATGTATGCATACTATTAATTTCCATGTTCAAATTGTGTTCTCTAGAGATGACTTTCCTTTTAAAGAGGTTCAAGATCAACATGATTCCCTTATGTTTGTTTTTCTTATAAATGGTAACCTTATTCGTAGGACCTTAATCGATAATGGGTCAAGATTAAATGTTTGCAATATTGAATCGCTACACAAAATAAGATCATATGTTTCAACAATTAATCTTGATTCTATTCCTATCTATGGCTTTGATAATGTTGCTAGAAAATATTTGGGGTATCATTAATTTTCCTATTAAGGTAGGTCCTATTATATTATCCACTCATATTCATCTGATTCCTAGATCCCTTAACTAAAATCTTCTTTTAGGATGACATTGGTTACATGCTATGCATGCTTTTCCTTCAACACTTCATCATAGAGTCAAGTTTATATAAAACAACACAATGTAAACTCTTATTTTTGATGATAGAGCTCAAAATTGTTTGTGCACTGAATCAGGCAACAAACTTGTGTTTACCCAAGTTCAACAAGAAGAAACTTTAGTTCCTAAGGTGATGAACTATAACTGATTGAATGTTTGAAGATGACAAATTTGACAATCACCAAGTTGTAGGAACTTAATGCAAGACATTAAGTTAGTTAATGTATTATATTGTCATTGATGTCAACTTGATACAGTATGATTTCTCATACACATATTGTCACAACACTTAAAGATTTGAAGAGACAAATTTTTTGTCGTCGGTAATCATGTACACCAAGGGACAGTGAAACCCAAGCACAAAAGTTCATAGTGTTACCCGAGCAAGTGATACCCGAGCAAGCATTACCAAGCTAACTGCAGTTGTCATAGAATAGAACTGAAGTTGATACCCGAGCTATCTTCAATAGTCACTGAGCACAATTGAAGTGTTTCCCAATGGGAACTGAAGTTAGGAAAATGGAAAAAAAATTAGCTGGCAGAGCTAATTATAGAGTTTACAGTTTGATTACTTTGTTTTCATCAATCACTTAAATGCTAAAGATAAGAAGGAGGTTTAAAGAATTTTTTATTCCAAAAAACAAGGAGAGTTTTACAGATTAAAACTAAAGCAAGCATGGTGATATTTACGGATCAAGAAGTGATCGACAAAGAAAACAAGAAGGACAAGAAGTGGTGAAATCATGTCTATATAAAGAGACAAGTAATTCATTATGAGGAGAGGAATGCTGAAGAGAATTCTGGTGAAGATAGAAGTCTTCATACAAATCTGATCATACAAGGTGAAGAACATAGCTAATAATTATATAGACACCAAGCAACAGAGAAGCAACAACATTCACCAAGAAGAAAGAAGTGGAGCAAAGGAATTGAAGAGAACATTGATTAGAAAAGTTATTATGAGTTTACAATAGATCTGAACATCTGCAAGATTAAGTTGTATTTATGAATAGATCATATACTGTTTCAGTTTAACCATTGATTTAGAAAATATCTTAACAGAGTAGGATTTAACCATCCTTTATTTATTGAGATACATCCCAAGGAGTATAAAAAGGTTTTCATGTTGACAACATAGTGAATGCTAGGTCAAGTGATAAACTGTTAGTAATAAATCCTCTAACAAGGTCACACTTAACAGTGTGTTTGTAACCTTTAACAGGGTTGGCTCTTCACCAAGATCACTTGAGAAGAGTGAAAATTTTGGGTTACCGGTCCCAAGTGGTTTTTCCCCTAACATGGTTTCCATGTTAAAAATCCATGTGTCAAATGTGAATATAGTTCATTTCTTTGATGTTTTTCTTTACACATTACTAAAATATGATTGATCGTAAAACAGTAAGTTATTTACTATATATCAGTAAAGGTTAAGATAAGATAGACTACTATTCGGTAAAGCTTAAGGAAAGGATAAAATGAATATAAACATGAAGCACTATATACATGTTAGATTTACAAAAGACATACATCTTATAGGACTGAAGATAACCAGAGGTTTTATATCTATGGTATAAAGTTTTGGGTGGATTTATTGGATTAATTTTTGAGGCCACTGATTTATCCCCCCTCTTAGTTATTCTAAAAATTGGTAATAGAGCTTGTGTGCTTGGAAAGGAGTTTTAAAGACTCAAGATAAAGATCACAAGATGAGAAAAAGGGATGTGCCTAAGTTGAAAAAGACAACTTTGCATCATGGAAAAGTAGGATAAGACTCCACCTATTGGGTATTGGAAATAATGTCACTCAATACTTAGATACTGAAATTCTTTACCTACTAGATCTCCAATAGTTGATCAATTGAGAGAAAAGCATGAATACAATTCAATGATGATAGAACTTGCTTCATCACTCTCCGATGCTGAATTTGAAGATGTCAAATCATGCACCACTTTAAAGAAAATGTGGGACAAATTGAAGCTAGTACATCGAGGAGATAAGAATGTGCTAAGAGATAAGGAAGAAAGCCTAAGAGGAAAGTTTGATGGCCTCAGAATGTGAAAACATCACTCAGTACAGCTGTAGAATCAAAGAGGTTGTTAATGCTATTTGAGGAGTAGGAGGTGTACATGAAGAAGAAAGAATGGTAAGTACAACTCTAAGAACCTTACTACCTATTTATGCTATTAGAGTATTTGTTATACAATAAATGAGAGCAGTAGCAAATAATAATGTTACTCTAGATAGTTTGATTGGTAGACTTATTTCATTTGAGATGGATAACTTTGACAACAGTGTCTTACCAACTATTGGGTTTGCATTCAAATCTTCTTTGAAGATAAGTAAATCAAGTCATAAACACACTATGAGAAATGATAGTGAAATTGATAGTGATGACCAATAACTTGATGAGATTGAAGCACTAATGGATAGAATGTTATAGACAGGAAAATGTAGATAAAAAGGTAAATTACAATTGGTATGTTTTAATTGTAAAGAGATTGGATACTTTGCTACTAGATGTCCTAACAAAAGAAAAGAAGATAGAAACAATGACAGATCCTATGAAAAGAAGTTTGACAAAGGTGATGACAAATATTACCGAAGCAATCGACAATCTGACAAAAGAGACAACTGAGACTACAAGGACAAAGGGAGGAAAGATTTTTACCTAGCTAAGAACAAATCTGAAAATAGTGACACCAAATCTGACGAAGATATTGAGGTGGTATTTGTTGTTATGAAGGATGATTCAGACAAAGAGGAAAGGTATGTTGAAACTGTACTCATATCTAAGTTTACTAAGAATGATGTCTAGATTATCGATAGTGGCTTTACTCACCACATGATTGGAGATAAGGAAAAGTTTGAAAATTTTGAATATTATAATGGTGGATCAGTAAGAATGGGTAATGACTCACCTTGTCCAGTTGAAGGTAAAGGAACAATCATGTTGAATAATTTGATCAGATGTGAAAATACATATTGGGTTAAAGGCCTTAACTATAATATATTGAGTGTTTCATAGCTGAATAACACAGGACATCAAATTGCATTTGAGAACAAAAAGGCAAAGATCTTAATGAATCAGGAAGGTTGATCAGAACTAGAGAATAAACAAAAGGTAACCTATTCTATCTGTATGATATTAATACCACTTGTTTAATGGATAGAAATGAAGACATATGGTTGTGGCATAAAAGGTTGTGTCATCTAAATTTTGACAAGATGGTTAGGATAAGCAATAAAAGGAAAGTAAGAAGCTTATCGAGCATGTCAAATCCTGACCATGTCATGTGTAAGAATTGTCAAAAAGGTAAAATGAAAAAGTCTAGTTTCAAGAGAAAAACCTACACATCTATTTCTATTCTAGAGCTAGTCCATATTGACTTATGTGGGCCAATGAGAACAAAGAGCTACTATGGTGATATATACTTCATTCTATTTGTAGATGATTATTATAGAATGATGACTGATATGTTCTTAAAAGAGAAATCATAAGAATTCAAGATGTTTAAATGGTATAAAGATAAAGTTGAAAAACAAAGTGGAAAGGAACTAAAATGTCTAAGATCAAATAGAGGAGGAGAATTTATTTCTAATGAATTCACTAACTTTTGTAATGAGCATGGAATTCAATGACAAGTTTCTACACCGAGAACACCACAACAAAATGGGATTGCTGAAAGAAGGAACAAATCCATTGTTGATTGTGCCAGAACACTGATGATTGAGAAAGGAATCACACAAATATTCTAGAGGGAAGCTGTCAGTACTTTTGTCTATACATTAAACAAAGTTCAATTGAAGAAAGACACCAATAAGACACCTTATGAGCTATGGTATGGATACACACCCAATGTAAGATACTTCAGAGTTTTTTGAAGTCAATGTTATATTTTGAAAGATGATAGAAATGGAAATCTTAACTCCAAACATGAAGAAGGAATATTTAAAGGTTATTCTACCAAATGCAAGGCTTATAAATATCTTAATGAATCCTCAAACAAAATCATTGAAAGTGAAAATGTCAAAGTGGCTGAATTTGCTGAGAAAAATGATGAGGAAAGTAGAAAGGAACTAGAAGACTACAATAGGTTTGTCTACAGTGAAGAACCTAACACTCTATTCAAGAAATAATGTATCGCTCCTGACCAACTGAACAATTCACCCAAGCATCAGGCTACAAACATCAAAAATCAGGAAATTGCTCACAATGATGTACCGAGCAATGAAAATCAGAATGAATGTTAAGATAATGAATAGAATGATGAAAAAAGAGCTGAACCGGCACTTGTCAAGTATGTCAAAAGAAAACATCCACAGAACCAAATCATAGGAGACAAAAAGGCCAGAATGAGAACAAGAAGTAAGTCACTGAACACTAGATGTTTAATTTGTGATTTTGAATCTAAATATGTTAATATTGCACTTGAAAATAAAGAATGGGTCAGTTATATGAATGAATGAAGAGATAGAGAAGATTGAGAAGAACAAAACATGGACATTAGTACCTAGACCAGATGAAAAGAATGTCATTGGTACCAAATGGATATTCAGAAACAAGCTAAATGAGAATGGAGAAGTCACAAGGAACAAAGCAAGACTAGTATGCACAAGAACAAGGTATTGACTATGGAGAAACCTTTACACCCATTGCTAGAATAGAAGGAGTCATAATTCTACTTTCTTATGCTTCTTACAAAGAATTCAAGGTATAACAAATGGATTTCAAATCTACATTCCTAAATGGAATACTAGAAGAAGAAGTATACATTGAACAACAAGAAGGGTTTTTTGATCCTAACAAGAGAAACATGGTTTGTAGACTGCACAAAGCCCTGTATGGATTGAAACAAGAATTGAGAGCATGGTATGAAAGAATTCACTCCTATCTCATAAGTATAGGATTCGTAAGAGCAAGTGATAACAATAATCTATATTTAAAAGAAGATAATGATGATAATATTCTGATTGCTGAAATATTTTTTGATGATATCATATTTGGAGGAAATGATATGTTATGCAAATCATTTGCTGATGAAATAAGAAAAGAGTTTGAGATGTCAATGTTTGGGGAGATCAATTTCTTTCTTATTCTACAGATTCTTCAACAGGATGTAGGAATCTACATCACATAATCCAAATACATCAAGAAAGTTCTAAAGATATTTAAGATGGAGGACTCCAAGCCAGTTGGAACACCTATGGAAACTATTGTGGGTCCACAACACACACCCCATTTTTTGGTCCTTTGACCATGGGAACCCCCCCTTTTTGTCTTTTTTCCTTTTTTCATGTCTGCCCCTCATATAAATCCAATCAGCCACCGAAGAAATTTGTTAAAACCAAGTCAGAGGAAGGAAGAAGCCTTTTCAGTCTTTCGGAGGACTTAGGTACTCCAAAATGCTGAAATGGATGAAAGGCTAAAGACCCAGCCCTTTTGGTGTTTTCAGACTCTGAAAACACCGAAAGGCCAAAGACTTCTTTCTCCTCTGACATTTTTGGCCTTTCGGAGTCTAAAAGGCCCAAAGTCGCTAACGTCAGCCCGCAGGTTATAAATAGAAGAGGCCTTCATTTTTAAATCACTTTTCATTTTTTGCTTCTACCCATGAATTCATCTCATCCTCTTCATTGACTACTTCAGCTTTCAAGCTACCTGGTTGTCCTCCCACTCCTAGTTCGTTCGAGATAGGTTCTTCTCATTTACCTTTGCTTCATGTTTTTGGGTCTAGGTCAAGGGTTTTTTTTTGTGCCTAGTGCTTGTCCAGCCTAGGGCACTTTGTTTCTTTGTCATCGGGCCTTTGTGCCTTCATTTTTTGATAGGGATGTCCCTACCTGTCAGACCTAGGGTTTCCTAGTTTCTTTTGTCTTAGGCCTAGGTTTTTGTTGTTTCATCGGTCGTGGCCCTTGTCGCAGGTTTTCATCCTTCGAAAGGCTGAAAATAGATCTGCAAATCTTGCTAAGTGCCATTTCAGAATTTTTGACCTTTCAGACATCCAAAAGGTCTGAAAGATAGAAAGGTTTGAAAAGGCTGAAAGTGAAGTTCCTGAAACCTTCATTCAGACTTTCAGAGTTCCTCATCATTTTTGGACTTTTGGCATCCGCAAGAAAACACCTCTTAGTTTCGAAGCCCAAAAGGTTCGACGAAATTTGTCCTTCCAATAAACCTTTTCTCACTTTCAGAATTTTTGGCCTCTAAACTAATTTTCAGTGTCTAAATCCCTGAAAGGTCTGAAAGTGCAAAAACTTACACTTAGTTGTTTATACAACTCTCTTTTCTTGCTTTCCTAGTTTAAATTGTTCTTTCTTGCTCAATAAGCTACTGATATTTGTCTTTTCTTATAGGAATGACTGAACCAAGGACAACCTCCCCAATGAAGTATTAATAAAAGGGGAATCCCCCTAGTTTAAAGGTGGGAAACAAGCACAGTGAGATAAAAAATACCAATATCGGGAATGTAGATTGGAATGAATTCCTGGCTCAGTGCTCCCAGCCAACAAATAGATCTGATGATTGCACCACATTAGTCCTATTTAGGCTAGTGAATGTAGCTGCACAACCAGTGGCTGTTTCATCTTTAGAATTGATCATCACCCTAGCTCATCACTACGATTCAAATAAGAGGGTGGCAGTAAACTCAGAGGATTAGGTGGTACTGGACATTAGGCCAGATGTCGTTGAGGACATTTTACACCTTCACAAAGGCATAGACAAGTTCTATGACTTCTATATTGAAAAGGGGACCAAGTGGTTTGGTAATAGGGAGCAAGCCATAGATGAGATGATGAATAAAGACTACCTCAAACAGCCACTTCCTAAGAACAAATTGGACAAGATAGACCTCCAAAGAGGCTATATTAAGGATGACATCCAGGAAGCTATAACATTGATAAGCCGGGTGTATGGGTTACCTCAATCCACTCAACTTGAACACTATATAATCCTATTGATAGAAAGGATCTAAGAATGAAAGGAAAGATTTGACTGGGGCAGTATTATTGGTGACAATCTGGATGAGCAATTGATAGCAGTAAGGCATAATCCCAAGTTTTACATGAGCACTTACGTGGTGTATCTACTAGCTGCATAGGCAGATTATCCTGGCCTCACCAAGAGAGGAAGTCTAAATGATCCAAATGCATGGCCCCACCTTGTACACCCATAGCTGGTAAAAGGAGCGAACATGGCAGAGGATTCCCCTGATTACATGATAGTCAATGATGCATTCATATTCACAGTCATCCAATCTATTGAAGGTGACTTTGCTAAAAGAATGTCAGAAGAGACTTCTACTAAGGTAAGGGCCATTGGGGCCTATTTTATCTAGTTTAGGACATTCACATACATTAGGATAGCCAGGTCAACCTTGCAACCAAAGAAGCTGCCCATGTACCCATCCGATTGGATAATTATACTGGAGATGGCTAGACAGCTCGCAGATGCACATGAACATATAAAACATAAAAAGAAGCACTGTTGGGAATTTCCTATTTCTTTAAGACCATACACACTGAAAGACATGAAAGTTTGAAAATCCTTGGCTTTTGAATGGGATGATTGTCCCTTGCAGTTCTATAAAATAGTACGAGCCCGTTTTGATCCCATAGGTACTTACAGCCACATTATTGGCAAATTCTACATACATGAGCTACATTTGGAGGATCACTGGATAAATTGCATAGATGATCATGAGGTTGGGATCTGGGATTATTGTAGAATGAACCTCGCTCTGACAAAAGAGGTATTAAAGGTTTCTATTTCCTCAAAATTCTGGGAATGTGATTCAGATGAGGTCTTAGAGGACATTTACACAAAAGATAAGGTATATGAATGGAAATTCATGAACGCAGAGGTGGAAAAGGATCAAAATGATGACATGGACTTCCGGGCAAGGCATGTGATAAAGACCACCATAACTTGGATCAATAAACCACACAATATGATTCCAATCCTGGTAAAAACATTGATGGAGCCCTCAAGGAAAGTAGAAAAATAGCGAGGGGAGAATTTAATAGCTCCTAAGTACAAGAAAGCTCCTCCTCAGAAGCCAAGAACCGTGTATGGTCATGAATGACCAGTTGAATATGGATCTAACCCTAGGCCCAAGAAAAATAGAATGAAAGCCCAAATTGACGCACCAGCAGGGTCATCACAACCCCAATCAGGTGAAGGCCCATCTACCTCTGGCCAATCTCCCCCCACCACTGAGAAGAAAAAATTTAAGAGGAAGAAGAGTTCTGAATCTCCATAGTTGGAAATGGTATAAGAAGGGTCTGAGGAAGCAGAAGAAGATGAGCCCCTAGTTCAAAGAATGAGATTACAAAAAAGGAGAGAAAAGGAAACTACTAAGAAACATAAAGAAGATCCCAAAGAACAGGATGATTCTTTGGATGCCTTAGGATCGGATGAGTTTATGCTTTCTAATTTTTAGGGACTTGGAAGGATTTTCAGATCATAGCCAAGATATATAAATTGGAGCTCCATTTCTTATTCATCCCTAGGTAATCCTCACTCAACCACTAGTCCAATTCACCAACCCTTCAGTGAATGTCCTGCTAGAATACTTCAGAGATAACTGAGAGGGGGGGGGGGTCAATTAGTTATCTGCAACTTTAAATCTTTATCTTATACTTATTAATCCAGATTGATACAAAGTAAATGCACATATAGATAACACTTTACACAACACATCAATTTGGTTATGGGGAAACCAGATGGTAAAAACCCTGGTGGGAATTAGTACCCACAAAGAACTATACTATTTATAGTGATCCCTGTTAAAAGATCTTCCAACCCTGTTAGGAGTTGTACATTAAAATGCAGTAGTATAGTGACCTAGTTAAGGGTCAAACCCTGTTAGGAGTCTTTTACATATAATCCTGTTAGGGGTGGTGGACTCACTATCCAAGTGGTGAAGACTACAACCTTTTGGTTATTTGATACACACTGTATCAACAAGATGAACTGCTGTTTGTGACACTGCTTATCTGATCAGTTCCTTTTATGTGCCAATGCTTTAACCTCTTGTAAAGCAATATAAGAATCTAATCTATATTTTGAATGCTTCAACATAAATATCTATAATATCAACATATGATAAATATAGCTCTGCTGTATCAACACTTTGCTCTGCTTGTCAATCTCTGGCTTTCGCAACTCTTCTCATTACAAATGACCTTCTATAAATACATAAACCAAGTATGAGATCATGGGACCTAGAGGAAAACTCTTCTTAACATCCTTGTTGGCTCTACTAAGCACGCAAGTATAATTACAACTGCGCAAGTCAATGTTGAACAGACGCGTCGCTTCACTAAGTTGGCTTCACCAAATTAATCATAACTTTGCAATCTTCTTGAAATATGTTTGGCACGTTTAGATTAATATCAACAACTCATATTTAATCATGAATATAGACATGCATATCTTGAAGAAAGGTGCAACTTGATCAACACATTACATACGTCAGCCTTAAACTGTTATTCCTCCAAAATTGTAACCGTTAATAACAGAATTACATATCTTTACTGAAACTTCATATCTAGGTCCATGTGTATGAAAATAGCATAGTAAACATGTCAAAAACATGTATCTATCCATGCTGGTCTTCATGTCATCATATTGATAAGTACATACAGAAGTACTACTATGTATTATATGTTGTCATCAATGACAAACATACTATCAATCAACTGTTAAGAGTCAAATCTCCAACAATCTCCCCCTTTGGCATTGATGGAAACATATGATATAAAAAAAATTCTGTTCATGGTCTCTTCTTTCTTATACAATCTTCTCAATATCTTCAACAAAGATTCATCTATACTGCTGCAGTTTCATGTACTGTGTATTCTCTGAATACTCCCCCATTGTCATACTTCCCTACTGTGTTCCTTTACTCCCCCATAGTATAAGCTCCTTGTTTGTCTTTTTTTTAATTGGTATATACTCCCCCATTGACATCAATGGCAAAAGGGTGCCATAAACCATTCTGTATAGGTACTACTCCAGAAGTAGAGTAGTCAACCATTCATCAGTCACACAGGACTGATGTACTTGCTACTTTTTCTAATCAGACTTAGGAGAGGGAATGAATCCCAACTTCTCCTTTAGATACTCAAAAGTATCCTTTGCTAAAGGCTTCATGAAAATGTCTGCTAACTAATCTTTTGTGTTTACATAATCCAATGTCACTTCCTTGTCTACAACTTTTTCTCTCAGAAAGTGATACTTGATCTCTATGTGTTTTGTCTTTGCGTGCATTATAGGGTTCTTAGACATGTTAATAGTACTGGTGTTGTCATAGTGAATAACAATAGGATAGTCAACCTAAATACCAAAGTTTTTAACCATCTTTTTGATCCAAACAATTGTTTTACAATTCAGTGCTGCTGCAACATATTCTGCCTCTGCTGTTGACTGAGAAATACAGTTTTGCTTCTTTCTTGTCCAAGATACCAAATTTTCTCCAAGAAATACTACTCCTCTTGATGTTCTCTTCCTGTCATCAATACAACCTGCCCAATCTACATCAGTATACACATGAAGTTGTGTATTCTCTGATTTAGGATACCATAAACCATAGTCTATAGTTCCCTTAAGATATCTGAATATCCTCTTGATTGCCATTAAGTGATTATGCTTGGGTTTGGCTGAAAATATTCCAACAATGCCAACTACATTAGATATGTCAGGTCTTGATTGAGTTAGATAAATAAGCTTTCCAATCATAGATTTATACAATGTTTTATCAACTGATGTGGAGTCATCATCTTTTGAAAGTTTACT
>MU223514.1:866974-909467 GCA_018584345.1 Thuja plicata | reverse complement strand
CATGATCTCCTTACACACAATTCAAGATGCCGACACATCAACATTATTTGCAAGAAATACATTTTACAAAACAAATAATAAGAATAGGAATTATCCAAGGTTGAGACACCTTATTCCTAACACTTACAAGGGAATACTAGAAGATAAAGGTGATGAAGAAAATAGACTCCCCAAAGCTAGGCATACTCAATATGCAGGAGAATTAACTTCTTCTGACGGTGGTGGAGAAATAAGTCGAGAACCAAGAACCAAGGGTTTTTCTAAGAAAAGCTCAATCAAACCCAGCCCTACTAAACCACCTCAGATATGGAAACTACACTTTGATGGTTCCAAGTTTAAACAAGGAGCCGGTGTGGGAATCAAATTGATAAATCTGAGGGGTAAGTCTTTCTATGCTGCTTATAGATTACAGTTTCTTTGCACTAACAATGTTCTAAAATATGAAGTGTTGGTTCACAGACTTCTCCTAGCTCATGAGAAGGGAATCAAAATCCTAATAGTGGAAGGAGACTCACAATTGATTGTCAAGAAAATCCGTATTCAGTATACTTGCAATGATAAGAGACTCTCAGCCTACCAAAATAGGGCATGGGATCTAATCAATGACTTTGACACTTTCAACATCAAAACCATCCCAAGAAGAAAGAATATTATTGCTGACGTGTTGGCTATTTTAGCCAACTCATTACATCCAATCGAGAAATCCAAACTAAAGAAATTCTTAGTTGAACTCATCGGCCCCGGCCATTCCGGATAATGTCACTAACTTTCAAGTCTTCCAAGATGACCAGTATATCTTAGAGTTTATCATGTGCGCCGACGTGTTCAAAAATCATATCATAGACGAGGAGAAGAATGGTGAGGAAATAGTTGAACCTAAAGTGCCTAATGATCATGGCTTCATGAACCTAAAGACCAATTCCATACCCAAGGGAATGGTAGAGCTAGAGATAATTTTTGATAGCGATAAGACTACCATAAGAAGATGCTCCGACATAACACCTGGTGGCAAAGAATGGGACACCTACAACCTAGGCACGGAAGAAGAACCAAGAGAATTCCACATCAAAAAGGTGGGAACCAGGGAAGAGAAGGAGAAAATTGTCCAGCTTCTCATTGAATATCGAGATGTCATAGCATGGAGTTATGAAGAATTAAAAACATATGACACCTCATTCATAGTGCACAACATCCATTTGAAGCCAAATTCTAAGCCCTTTAGACAATGACAGAGACCCGTGAATCCCACTATGCATCCCTTAATCCAAAAGGAAGTCCAAAATTTTATCGACGCCAGCATCATCTTCTTGATTTGAGATTCTACATGGGTTGCAAACCTAGTATCTGTGAGGAAGAAGACTAGAGAAATTAGGCTATGCGTGGACGTCCAAAACCTCAACATGTCCTCTCAAAAGGATAATTATCCACTCCCATCTCTAGATGAAGTATTGCAGAAGGTCAATGGATCCCAAATGATGTCATTCTTGGATGGGTACTCTAGATACAATCAGGTGATGGTACAGGAAGAGGACAGGATGAAAACAACATTTACCACTAAATGGAGAACTTTTGCCTATCGACGGATGCCTTTCAGGCTTATTAATGCTGGAGCCACCTTCTAGAGAGAAATGGACATAGCTTTCAAAGGATTAGTTGGGAGGTGAATTATCATCTACATGGATGATCTCACAGTCTACTCAAAACTAAGAGCTGACCACATAAGCGACCTCATAAAATGCCTCCAAAGGTGTAGAGAATTTGGGATCTCCCTCAACCCCAAGAAATGTGTGTTCGGGGTAACTGAAGGAAAGCTCTTGGGGCATATCATCTCCAAAAAGGGGATATCCATTGACCCCAAAAGGGTGAGGCAATCCTAAAATTGACACCGCCTCATAGCCACAAGGAACTAAAATCTTTCTTCGAAAAGATCAACTTTGTCAAAAAATTCATCAGTGGCTTTGTAGAAATAGTAAAACCATTGAACAACATGCTCAAGAAAGACACCAAGATTGAATGGACTCTACTAGCCAAGAAGTCTTTCAAAGAGATTAAGAATGCCATTGCCACGGCACCAGTCCTAGCCAGTCCTGACTACACCATCCCTTTCAAGGTCTAATCTTTCATGTTAGAACACTCATGCGTAGGCATTCTCACGCTGAAGAAGAATAGTGAAGATGAGAGGCCCATCGCCTTTATGAGTTTCCCTTTCAAAGATGCTAAGCTCAGATTCCCAAACCTGGATAAGTAGTCATTTTCTCTTGTCAAGGTGGTGAAGAAATTTAGATATTATATTTTAAGGAGTAAATTCATTGGGATAGTTCCAGACACAGTAGTTAAATCCCTCCTGATGTAGAATGAGCTAGGAGAACGGAGAGGAAAATGGATGGCAATTCTCCAAGATTTTGACCTAGAAATCCAACTGATGAAGTTGGTAAGGGGCCAGGGCCTGACAAAGTTGATCTCTGAGTTTGAAGAAGGTCTGGTCTACCAAACATACACTAACCAAGGCATGATCACGGATGTATGGTACCAAGACATAGTGTATTATCTATTGCAGAATTGCTGCCCTGAAGAAATGAATGGTTCCCAGAGAAGAGCTTTAAAGATCAAAAGAAAATCTTACATGCTAAAGAGTGGAAAACTATACAAATGCAATTATGAGGGTTTGTACTTAAGGTGTTTGGATAGAACAGAGGAAAAACAAAATATTGGTGGACTTTCATAACAAATATGGAATGGGACATGGATCGGCGGAGGCCACTGCTCACCAAATCCTAAAGGCAGGGTATTTTTGGCCTATAATATTTAAAGATACCAGAAAGCATGTGAGATCTTGCCACACTTTCCAAACTAGCGCAACTCGAGAGAGAAATCCAGTGATGACCTTACAACCTGTCTATGAGGTACACCCATTTTCCCAATGGGGCTTGGATTTTGTTGGAGTGATTAACCCCCCTTCATCTACAGGACATAAGTTTATCTTGACAGCTACCGACTATTGTATGAGTTGGATGGAGGTGCAAGCATTGAAGAGTTGTACCATTGAGGTCGTGACCAAATTTGTGGAGGAGCGCATCATAACTAGGTTTGGGATGCCATTCTATCTGGTATGTGACAATGTTCCCTCTTTTTCCTCAGCATCGATCACGCAATGGGCCTACAAAAACTAGGTAATCCTCAAGTTCTCTCCAAATTACTATCTGCAAGGCAATGGTGTAGCAGAGTCTACAAACAAAAATTTGACAATAGTAATCAAACACCTCCTGGATGACAACCCCGGGGACTGGCACATGCAGCTAAAATATGCTTTAAGGACTAATCATGTAAGGATAAAAAACACCCTGGGGACGTCTCCATATCAACAAGTCTATGACTTGCAACCGGTCTTTCCTATGAACCTAAAGATCCCAATTCTGAGATTCATGGACCAATACGTAGGGGAGGAAGATCGGGTACAAGCCAGACTCTTGAATCTCCTAAAACTAGAGGAGAAAAAAACTTTAGCCCTGGAACATGTATCAAAGCATCAGGCTGTAGTCAAAATGTGGTTTGAAAAGAGAGCTGCCATCAAAGCCTTCAGGATCTCTGACCTTTTCCTCATGTGGGATAAGGTGAAAGAAAAGCCAGGTAGCCACACCAAGTTCCAAAGACTGTGGACAAGCCCTTACAAAACATCAGAGATCCTAGGGAGAACACTTTTAGGATCAACACATTGGACGGAGAGTTGACCCCATTTCCAGTCAATGGGAAATTCCTCAAACATTACTTTGGATCCTAAATGGGACTATCTTTCATCCCTTGTACCATAGTCACTTTTGTGTTTTTTCCCTTTTCCTTGTTGTCCTCGCCATTAGTCCTTTCTTCTGCTCGTGTTTGTTCTTTTCTTTTGTTAGGGCTTGTTTTGTTTCTTTGGGTCAATGTGTTTTGGATCTAGTCCAAGGTGTTTTGCAAGAGGAGTAGAGGTATTTCTTAGTCAAATTTCTCCAAGGATATATTCAGTGCAAGAGAACCTTCCCAAAAGACAAAGTAGTGATGATTATCATTGACAGACAAGAAGGAGTTTGAATTTTGGTCATCTTGATTACAAGACACATTAAGGTACAACACCCATAGGCATTGGTTTCTAGGGCATTTGTCAGTTGTAGCTATCCTGAGTGCATAGGTTTGGGTACCCACCGATCCCAGAACCCAAGTCTAAACTAAATGTAATGGAAATAACGAAAGAAAGAAGAGCCAAAAAGGGAAAGCAAAAGAAACAGTCAAAAGAAAAGTGCCTCAAAGAGGTCATGAGTGAAAAGTCTGGGCAACACTGCCTAATTGTTGTTCGAATCAGAAAAAAAAAAAAAAAAAAGAGAGAGAGAAGAGGTTATGGACCTAAATGCATGGAACACACTAACGTCTAAGGCTTGATACATCTCCAAGAAAATAGAAGGAAAAAAATGATTCTCCAAAAGATGGAGCTCTCATAAAGAAAGAAAGTTGTAGCCCAGCAGGTAGAACAGACTTCGGTGATTATGACAACCTCTACCAGGGCTATAGACGCCCGGCTGGTAGTAGAGAAATGTAATACTTGGGACTCAGGGAAAACTTTATCGGGGCTATGAACGTTTGACTAGAAGCAAACCTCTTTCCGGGAAGCCCTGGTTTATTTGGTGAAGGTTGGGAATAGCTGGCAACCATCTTGGTTATCACAACCAAAGGTCAAGAAATGAAGACACATGAACACACATAGGGAAACTAATGGAAGAACCTTAGATTGGAGGTCATTGAAGAATCGTTGACTCCACCGTCTCTTGGTTCTATTCTACTACAAAGCTACTTTCCGAAAGAGTGTTGATGATAAAGAAATACCTTGGTCATTCCTCCTTTTTGTCGGGGCTATTTTTTGTCGGTCCACAACATACACCCCATTTTTTGGTCCTCTAACTATGGGGACCTCCCCCTTTTTGTCTTTTTTCCTTTTATCGTGTCTTCCCCTCATAGAAATCCAACCATCCACCGAAGAAATTTGCTAAAACCAAGTCAGAGGAAGGAAGAAGCCTTTTTGGCCTTTCGGCCCTTTCGGCCTTTTGGAGGACTTAGGTACTCTGAAATGTCGAAATGGATGAAAGGCCAAAGACCTGGCCTTTTTGATGTTTTTAGACTCCATTTTTTAAATCACTTTTAATTTTTTGCTTCTGCCCGCAATTTCATCTGCTCCTCCTCGTCGACTACTTCAGCTTCTGAGCCGCCTAGTTGTCCTCCTGTTCCTAGTTCATTCGAGGTTTTTGAGTCTAGGTCTAGGGTTTGTTTTTGTGCCTAGTGCCTATATAGCCTAGGGAACTTTGTTTCTTTGTCTCATTAGGCCTCTGTACCTTCATGTTTCAACAGCGACATCCCTCCCTATCGGACCTAGGGTTTCCTAGTTTCTTTTGTCTTAGGCCTAGGGTTTTGTTGTTTCATCGGTTGTGGCCCTTGCCGCAGGTTTTCGGCCTCTGAAAGGCCAAAAATGGATCTTCAAATCTTGCTAAGTGTCGTTTCAGAATTTTTGACCTTTCAGACATCTAAAAGGTCTGAAAGACCGAAAGGTTCAAAAAGGCCGAAAGTGAAGTTCCCGAAACCATCGTTCAGACTTTCAGAGTTCCTCATCATTTTTGGACTTTTGGCATCTGCAAGAAAACACCTCTTAGTTTCAGAGCCTGAAAGGTCTGACAGAATTTTTCCTTCCAATAAACCTTTTTGTAATTTCAGAATTTTTAGCCTCCAAACTATTTTTCAGTGTCTGAAGCACCAAAAGTCCCGAAAGTGTGAAAACTTACACTCAGCTGTTTATACAACTCTCTTTTCTTTCTTTCCTAGTTTAAATTGTTTTTTCCTGTACAATCAGCTATTGATATTTGTCTTTTCTTGTAGGAATGACTGAACCAAAGACAACCTCCCCAATGAAGTATCAATAAAAGGGGAATCCCCCTAGTTCAAAGGTGGGAAACAAGCACAGTGAGATAACAGATACCAATATTGGGAATGTAGATTGGAATAAATTCTTGACTCACTGCTCCCAGCTAGCAAAAATATTTGATGATTGCACCGCATTATTCCTATTAGGGCTAGTGAATGTCGCCACACACCCAGTGGCTATTTTGTCTTCAGAATTGATCATCACCCTAGCTCATCACTATGATTCATATAAGAGGGTGGTAGTAAACTCAGAGGATCAGGTGGTACTGGACATTAGGCTGGATGTCATTGAGGATTTTTTCCACCTTCACAAAGGCATAGACAAGTTCTATGACTTATATATTGAAAAGGGGACCAAGTGGTTTGGTAATAGGGAGAAAGCCATACACGAGATTATGAATAAAGACTACCTCAAGCAACTGCTTCCTAAGAACAAATTGGACAAGATAGACCTTCGAAGAGGCTATATGAAGGATGGAATCTAGGCATCTATAACATTGATAAGCTGGGTGTATGGGTTACCTCAATCCACTCAACTCGAACACTGGATGATCTTGTTGATAGAAAGGATCTAAGAATGAAAGGAAAGATTTCACTGGGGAACTATTATTAGTGACAATCTGGATGAGCAATTGATAGCAGTAAGGCATAATCCCAAGTTTTACATGAGCACTTACGTGGTGTATCTACTAGCTACACAGGTAGATTATCCTAGCCTCACCAAGAGGGGAAGTCTAAATGATCCAAATGCATGGCCTCACCTTGTATACCCATAGTTGGTAAAAGGAGAAAACATGCTAGAGGATTCCCCTAATTACAGGATAGTCAATGATGCATTCATATTTGCAGTCATCCAATCTATTGAAGCTTACTTTGCTAAAAGAATGTCAGAAGAGGCTGCTACTAAGGTAAGGGCCATTGGGGCCTATTTTATCTAGTTCAGGACATTCACATACATTAGGATAGTTGGGTCAACCTTGCAACCAAAGAAGCTACCCAGGTACCCATCCAATTGGATAATTATACTGGAGATGGCTAGATAGCTCACAGATGCATACGAACATATAAAACATAAAAAGAAGCACTGTTGGGACTTTCCTATTTCTTTGGGACCATACACACTGCAAGACATGAAAGTTTGCAAATCCTTGGCTTTTAAATGGGATGATTGTCTCTTGTAGTTCTATAAAATAGTGCGAGCCTATTTTGATCCCATAGGTACTTACAGCCACATTATTGGCAAATTCTACATACACGAGGCACATTTGGAGGATCACTGGATAAATTGCATAGATGATCATGAGGTCAGGATCTGGGATTATTGCAGAATAAACCTCGCTCTAGAAAAGGAGGTATTAAAGGTTCCTATTTCCTCAAATGTCTGGGAATGTGTTTTAGATGAGGTCTTAGAGGACATTTACACAAAAGATAAGGTATATGACTGGCCAATCATGAATGTAGAGGTGGAAAAGGATGAAAATGATGACATGGACTTTTGGGCGAGGCATGTGATAAAGACCACCATAACTTGGATCAAGAAGCCACACAAAATGAGTCTAATCCTGGTAAAAACATTGATGGAGCCCTCAAGGAAAGTAGAAAAATAGCAAGGGGAGAAGTCAACAGCTCCTAAGTACAAGAAAGCTCCCCCTCAAAAGCCAAGAACCATGTATGTTCATGAATGACCAGTTGAATATGGCTCTAATCCTAGGCCCAAGAAAAATAGAATGATAGGCCAAATTGACCCACCAGCAGGGTCATCACAACCCCAATCAGGTGAAGGCCCATCTACCTTTGGCCAATCTTCCCCCACCACTGAGAAGAAAACATATAAGAGGAAGAAGAGTTATGAATCTCCATAGTTTGAAATGGTACAAGAAGGGTCTGAGGAAGTAGAAGAAGATGAGGCCCTAGTTCGAAGAACAGGATTACAAAAAAGGAGAGAAAAGGAAACTACCAAGAAACATAAAGAAGATCCCAAAGAATAGGATAATCCTTTGGATGCCTTAGGATCAGATGAGTTTATTCTTTCTGATTTTGAAGGACTTGAAGGCTTTTTGGATCACAGCCAAGATATAGACACTGGAGCTCCATAGCTTATTTAGCCCCTGGTAATCCTCACTCAACCACCGGTCCAATTCACCAACCCTTTAGTGAATGTCCCTGCTACACAAGTGAGCTCTAGTTCCACTCAAGAGCCTAAGGTTCAGGATAGTGGGATAGCCCAAGTCACTACTATAGATCATATAGCATGGAAAATACTGATTTCCACTCCACCATCTCATGTCCCTACCCCACCATCTTCTCGACCACCTCCAATTCCTACTCCACCACCATTAATTCCAACCCCAACACCTACTCCTATGCCAAATATTCCCTACTCAACTACCATTCTCCCATCTCCCACTCCAGCCATATAATAACCTACTCCACCAACATCAATCCCTTCAACATGTGCCACCCAGGTTTCCAAAGAAGCAGTGAGTACTAAAGACACATCATCTTTCCAGACCACGCTGGAGGCCATTACCAGTCTTAGATCAAAGGTATCAATTGACACTTCCACTGAAGAGGCCCCAAACAAAGAAGGGGGAAATGTGGTAACTGAAAAAGGTGAGGTGGAGGGGGAGAAGGAAGAAGGGGAAATGGATGTGGATACAGAAGGGGAAAGAATGAAGGAAGGAAGGAAGGAGCGAACAGAAAAGAGGGCAGGAGAAGGAATCAGAGAGAAATAATACCAGAAGTACAATGCTTAACTTCAGTCCTCCAGGTTGCACCATATGAACCTGTAAGTACATCTGGAAAACCTACTTGGTTTACCAAGGAGATACAACCCAGGAAGAGAACTTACACCAATGAATTGGATGGCGAGGATACAAGTATGATCTCTGTGAGGCAAGCCTTCCACCAGGTAGAAATCAATGTACCTATAAGGACCATGTCATATGTGACTCAAGACAATGGAGGTCATTGGAAATCCCAGATAGCTATCCCACCCCCAAGCACTTCTCAAAAAATAGGCTCGTTAGAAGGATATACATTTAGGGAGGTGGATTTGGGTGAACCTACCAGAGAAGGGAGAAAGACACTAGCAGCTCTAGGGCTCAAGCATGCTTTGGGGTTCATGAATAAAGATGAAGAAACCATCAAAACTTTAACAAACCAAAATGAAGCGTTAAAAGGATTCACTCAAAAGATAGTGGGTCCTATTGACCCAAATTTTTCAGAGGCTTCATTGCAAGCCATATTAAATAAAAAGGCTACACTAGATTTTCTGGTAGGTGCGACTCCTTCCTTCATCCAGGCAAGTGTTGATTGGGAAAATAACTTTGAACAATCCATAGAGAAGGCTATCCCATTGATATTCAGGCCATACTGGACTATATTGGTTGATACCAATTCACTAATTGACCTAGTGGAAAATGATGGGGGTATAGATTCAGAGGTAATTAAGTGGCAAGCAGCCCTCCTGGATTTGGAGATAATCCAAAAGCAACACTTCCAAATTTTGGTAAAATTCTATGAAGGCAAAGAATTGGACAAATTTAAGGCATGGACTAAACAAATGACCAAAATAATTAAGGTCTACAAGAAACACCAGTCCCTTATAGCTGACAAGCGAGAGGAGGTAATAAAATGGATTGAAGATATAGATACTTTATTCACAGGGGTCAGCCTCAACATCTATCGGGATGAAAAGAAATAGGCTCTACGTCCTTCCAAAGAGGTGGTCCAACAATTCAAAAATGTTCTAGCTGGAGTTAATACTAAGGAGGCCCTGCAGCAACTATTTTACCTGAAAGAGGAAATACAAAGAATGTCACAGCATGAAGAAGAGATCACATTCTTTACTTCTGAATTAATATTTTTAGAAAGAAGCAAGAATGAAGGGTCACCGAGATACAAAGGAAAGAGATCAATTTTGAAGAAGTTCAGGAGATAGTGTAGAGGCTCTAGGAAGCTCACCCAAAGGTCTTTCCTAGATAAAGCTCCAAGGTCCAATTACCAGGTGGACAAGGCAAGATTTTCACACTTGGCTAAATTTCTACTAAGGTAGATTTTTCAGCCTTTCAGCCCAGAAAGCAAGGAGTATTTTTTTCGGTCTTTCAGCCTTCAAAGATTTTGGCCTTTCAGCCTCTTCATGTTTTTTTGGCCTTTTGGCCCATGAAAAGTCTAAAGTTTTGCGAACTCTGAGTTTGAATATTTTGAAAAGCACTGGGAAAATTTTAAAGGCATTAAAATTTGGGGTAGAGGTCGGGGTCCGAAAAAACTAGGGTTTCCAGCGAGGTCACTTTTTTAAACACCAGTTTCCAGATTAGATTAATGGACAACTTGTGTTTGTTTTAGAAAGACTAAAGGTTTCCTATCAGTTCCCACCACTAGAGACAGCCCCAGATGAAGAATCCAAGAAGAACCACAAGAATTGAGAAGAAGACTCTGAGTTCACAGAAGAAGCTTACCTCCTCTTTCTTTCTCTTCTTGGTGAATTTTTCCCTTTTTACATGAGTAAATGGATTGTAAATGGGTTGAAGAATCCATGAAAGTTACATAGTATCAGTTAGCAATAGTTTCCCTTCAGCAAAGTTCTAGTTTTAGCTTTTATTATTTAGTTTAGACTCTCTGATGCCCTAACTTTTAAAATCAGAGTTGTAGATCAAAATTCTATATATTGTAATAAAAAAGAAATGTAAAGGGCCAACTTCTTAATACAATAAAGATCTACATTGGGTGCTTCATTCATGGTGTGTGAATTAATGCTATCTATGGAAATTTATTGAATGTATGCTTGCATTATTCTTTATTTTCAGAGAGCCCTTTGTGTTGTTGTGTTTTGAATTTGTGCTACCTTTAGTTGTAGTTTTCTATTGTATATCAACCTTGTTGTGATGAATGTGTGGAGGATTCTATCTTTGGGCTTAATGATAAATCTATCTCATGGGTGCGCATGTCTTGGTGGCTCCATGATTTGATAGATTTTGAATATCTCGTATGAGTAAAAGATATCTTTTCTCTAAACGCTTGCATCTGTGGAGTAGTGAATTGTGACGTGGTCTGATTCACACTTTGTGGGTTGTTCCAAATCTCTCCAGCATTAAATTTGCAAGGAAGGGTTTACAGCGGTTTATGTCCTTAGGATTTCACTTTTCTTTACAATTCGCTAAATTTCTTGTTACCCTCATCTCTTTAAATTCTGTCTTGAAATTCTAAAAATCGCTATCTTAAAAAAATAATACAAAGTTGCATGTTGTTTACCATACCCATACTTGTTAAAATGGAAAATACCCAAAAATAAACTAATGATATTTTGCAGTTTGTTGTCTTGAACATACCAGCAAAGGCCTCCTTGTGAACAATCACAATTATCTTCAACTGAGTAACCAAGCAGGTTGTGACCAGACCCTGAAGAACCTTGGGAATAACTCTATTATTCTTTCAAGAGAGGATATCGAATCTCAAGATCCTATCAAGTTGGCTTGTGTCAAAACAACGCTCAACAAAAACCGGATACAAGATGAAAAGGAAGACAAGTCAACTAAGGTAAATTAGACCCTACATAGATCTATTATTTGAAAACTCAAATATATTGTACATACTAGACCAGATATAACACATGTAGTTGGAATAGTTGGAAGATTCTTTGCTAATCCCAAGGTATCACACATGAATTTTGTCAAAATAATTCTGAGATATCTAAGAATACCAAAGACTATGGTCTGTGGTATAAAAGAGAAGACAAATTTGAGCTTCAAGTCTATACAGATGTTGATTGGGCTGGAAACTTAGATGATAGAAAGATCACAATAGGAGGAGCACTCTTTATGGGTAACATACTTGTCACATGGATAAATAAGAAGCAAGTATGCATCTCTTAATATTGCAGAAGTAGAATATGTGGTTACGGCTGCAAATTGCTCTAACATTGCATGGATTAAGCAATTACTGGAAGGTATGAATATGAAAATTCTTGAACCAGTGATTATATATCTGTTGTGATAATACAAGTGCAATAAGCATTTCAAAGAACCTTGTCATGCATGCTAAGACAAAGAATATTACTATAAAGTATCATTACTTAAGAGAACAAGTTCAAGAGAAAGAGGTGATACTAGAATATGTTCAATTAAAGGAACAATTAGTAGACATATTCACAAAGCCATTGCCTAAAGATACATTTGAGTACCTGAGGAAGAGACTAGGGGTCAGACCCTTGTCTACTGGTCACTAAGCTGACTAGGAGGTTGCATCAACCTACACATTATCAGAAGATCATTCATGTTGATGCAAGAAAAGAGATGGACTGCAATGATATATCAGTACATAGAAAGGTACCTATCTACACCGAACATCATAGTTATTGTATTGTTGATGGAGAGGAAATTCAAGGAATATATTAAAAAAAGGGGAAGATATAGTTTAGAATTTCTATCAAAGGGAGAGATGTACTTAATGAATATGGAGAGATGTACTATAGGGAAAGAAGTATTCAAAGGAAGAGATGTACTTAATGTATATGGGGAGAAGTATTCAATGAAATATATTGCTATCAAAGAGAAAAGAAATATCCATCAAGGAGAGGAATATTCAAAGGGAGAGAAAACATTAGATAAATATTCAAAGAAACATCTATCTAAGGGAGAGAATTAGAAAAGTTAACACTGCATATCTATCCAAAAAAGGGAGAAGAGATTCTACAAAAAAGGGAGAGATAGAATCAGAAGTTGCCACATCTATCTAGTGAAGGGAATGAAGAATGAAGAGAGTACTCTACAAGAATCAAATCTAAGCTAGAAGAGCTTATCGAGAGTCAGACATTTGTATTGGTTATAGAAAAATATGTTTGGTAAAGATTGATGAACTACAACTGATATATTTCATATTGTATTAGTAGTATGTAATATTTTTCCATCAATGCCAAAGGGAGAGATTGATGAACTATAAATGATTGAATGTTTGAAGATGACAAAGTTGATAATCACTGAGCTGCAGGAAGTTAGTGGAAGACATTAAACCAGTTAATGTATTGTATTGTCATTGATGTCAACTTGATTAGGTATGATTTCTCATACACATATTGTAAAAACACTTAAAGATCTGAAGAGACAAAGTTTTTGTTGTCGGTAATCATGTACACCGAGGGATAGTGAACCCCGAGCACATAAGTTCATAGTGTTACTCAAGCAAGTGATACCTAAGCAAGTATTACTGAGCTAAATCCAGTTGTCACCAAACAAAACTAAAGTTGATACCTGAGCTATCTGTAGTAGTCACCGAGTATAATTAAAATGTTGAACGATGGTGTTATGCCCTACATACCCATCCCTACAGTTTGTTGGAAAAATGTTGGGTCCCCTCCTTTTTTTTTATTTTTCCTTGTTCCTTTTTATTTTGTTTTCTTATGGCCTTTGCTTTTGCAGCGTCATTGTTTTCTCTTCTTTTTAGTTTCTCTTCCTCTAGGACCTGGTCTCAGAGTGTTTTTGTTTCTGTTCCAACTAGATCCCTGACTCCAGGATTCTCTATCACTACTTCCTCTTTTGTTAGAGAGTGTGGTTGCATGGGATCCCCGAGCCCAGAGTTTGGAGGTTTGCCTTTTCTCAGGACTTGCGGAAGGAAGTAGTATGTTTTCACCCTAGGGGTATAAATGGAGTTTCACTTGCCATTTTCACATTTACTGTGAACAATATTACCTAGAGTGATTAAGAAAGATTAGAGCGAATTTACGTTAAGTGCAATTTTATTTGGAAGGATTAACAGTGCTTTGCAGTAAAGTTGGCATTTGAGCTTGTGTGCACTTTCAGCTTTCCTGCAAAGGTTTCAGTCTTCATGGTTTGTGAGGCTTTTGTTGGTTTTCTATTTGTTTTGTTGTGTCCTTTCCTTTCTTCTTTACTCTTTCCTTGTTTGGCCTTGTCTCCATTTTTGTTTTGTCTTTTGGTTTTTCATCGCCTCCCATTGGTGGGATGGTTCCATGGGAAGGTTGTCCACCTTCCATGTGATTTGTTTTTCCTATAAATAGTGTACATTCTTGTAGATTCTGTAAGTAGTTGTAATTTATGTGTAAATTTTCATAACTTCTCTGTACATTATAAATAGTCTATAGGATAGGGTTGTTTCCTATAAACTTTTCCATTCTTCAACTTCCCATGTAAATTGGGTCTATATATTGGTCTGTACATTGTCATGACAACCCTTCCTATGGTGAGATCACCGCACTCTCCATGTCGTATACCCAAGTTTCAAGCTCGCCCACCTGGTGTCTTCCTAGTTTAAACTCGGCACCTCACCTATTTGAGCCATGGATGTTTTCTCTCTCATCAATCACTTCATCATTGATGGTGGGATTAAATTCCCCCATGTGTGAACATTCAAAACCATCCCATCTGGAATTCAATTCATTCATGTCTAGACATCTGTCAACATTAATGCCAGTATGCCATTTATTGCATCACCATGTGACAACCCACATTAGCCCAGTATGACTCACTACTTAGTCACTTAGATAATGGCTAGTCTCTCTAGACTCCAGGTACTGAGAGGTCCCTGGACCTTCATCCCATTTATCACATAGACCAATATCCCCAGAACCACCAGGTGTCGATCAGATGCTATATAAGTTGTTAATTTTTATATTTCTGGGATTTGATGTGGGCTAACATCTTTTGACAATAGGTGTGAAATGGTGGTGAACTCTCTAGAGTCTGTAAAAATGCTTTATATGTTACCACATGTATTAATGGTTGTTTGGCCTTGTAGGTTGTAGACTATCCAATGAACAATGTCTGAAGTAACAACTCCTCCTGGAAGTTTGGAACTTTCGACTACCTCCACTCGGGTAGCCACTAAGATGAAGACTGAGAAAATGCTAGCCAAGCTCCCATTGACATCCAAATACCCAAGGGATGGTGTACTTGTGGGATCCAAACTAGATTCCAAACTCCAAGATATCAACGAAACAAAGGTCGGACCATGGGCAAAACTACAAGGCCTTGTCCGGATAATGTATCAACAACGATCTGTCAAGGATGATATGGAAAAGAACATGGATGCATCTGGAATTATCAAAGATGCTTGTTTCTCCTGCTTGGTGCAAGCATTGGAGATGATTCTCCACCTAGCTAAGCACTACAATGCACCCACCTAGGTTGTTTTGCTTGCAGATTCCCTACCATTGAAATACCCAAAGGCCATTATTACTCTTGATGCTACCACCTTTGCTTCGGGACTGGATATCCCCCAATTCTAAAATGCTACTGTTATCTCCCAATCTACGTCACTAAAGGAGTTTGAGAAAGTTCCATGTCTTCCCTGGCAGCATCTCAATTCTTACTAGTTAAAGTCCCTGAGGAGGGACTACAACAAAATGAAGTTGGAGATCCCCTATGGATATTTCGAGGAATGTGTACAAGCGGGGATCATATTTTTATGTAGGCTCTTTGGGGAACCCCATGCCAAAGACTTTTTAGCATGGATGTATTATTTCTTATACTGAATCACCACTCATGGATAGACCTTTGACTGGGCGACTATTAGCGCCAACCATGTGGACTTCCAACTGAACAATGTTGGCCAAAATTTGAGGTTCCACATGACTTCATATGTGTTATGGGCACTGGCACAAAAAAAACCTGCTCTCTAGGGTTTTTAGACAGTGGGAGTTCTTGGGAATGGGCCTGGCCAAAATGTCCCATGGGAACATTATCCCCAGATCCAATCAGAAGCCAGCTTCCCCAATTTTTGCTGGGTAAATGACACATTTATTTACCACAACATTTTGACACTTACTCAGGATTCTGGGTACTAGCTGTCCAAGGAAGAAATGACATTAGTGAGTTCTTATGGTAATTATTTTATTCAGTTTCAATAACATTCTTACATTTGAGTGACTGGGTTTTTTGGAAAGCCCTACCTATTCCCCAAGCATTGTGGGGATAGGATTATTCTTTTGGAGTTTTGTAGGAAAATCCTGGAACTTCATGCATTCTTTGCATTGAAGAAGGTTACCTCCCACCTGTTCCCAGTCACTTGTGGGAACTATTCTTACAGTCTTGCAGTGGCCAAGGAAGCCAATAATGAGTTGAAGAGTCTGTGACTCGCCGAGTTCCACCTACCAAGAAACAATTTTGATCCAGTCGAAAAGATAAGTGCGGAACTTCCCTGGGCGTCCACACCACATGAGCCTCACATTGAGTATTTTTAGGTAGATTTCAAGGATGATTTCAACATTTGGGCTCGACAACGCTCAAGGATGTCCAAAGGGATGATGAAGATCCTCGGCCTTTAGACCTTTCCGAAATATTTTTCAGACAGTGGCCCCTAGAGGACCCATCATACAAGGCACAGGGGATTGATAAGATGGATCTCCCTCCATTGGATTGGGACACCTTGGAGAGTTTGACAATTGAGGACATCATCCAGGGCATCATACAGAATAGTCATGATTACTTTGCACAAGTGTGCAAGAAGAGCGCCCATAGGGGTCCAATTTTGTGGGTGTGTACTTCGGCCTATGGAGCTGAAGGGCCAAGTAAAGATAAGGGGAAAGAAAAAGAGAGTAGCCTAGCCCAAGTTCCACCCCTAGATTCATTCCCCATTTTGGAGCAAGTTCATATTCAGATTGAGGCATCCTGCTAGATAAGTCAAAAATTAAGCACCCAACTTTCCCACGGTCTTCTAGTTACTCTAGTGGGATCTTCCCTCCTGACAAGATCCCCTTCACTTGCAGCACTCATGAGCTGGCAGATAGAGGACGAGGTATAATCTATAGCCATTCTGGATGCCAAGGCCCTGTTATAGTTAAGAAGAAAGAAATAAAGGGTGGATCCTCCCCTGAGAATAGATGCAAGCCTCGGGATGCCTAACGTTCCCTAGGTGGAATTCATTCCCTCCTCTCATGAACCAGAGGATCCTCCCAAGGTCTCCTCTCCCCATGATGATTTTGATGATCTCTTCCAGATGGAAGATCTAGTGAACTTACTGGCTAATGTAGTGAAGGCAGTGGAGGAGATAGATGCACAAGAAGAAGTGGCCCCAAAAAATGAGGTCCAAGAGAAAGAAAAAGAGTAGGAACAAGAAGCATGAGAAGATCCACAAGATGTGGAATAAACACTGGTCCAGGAGACCAAGATAGAACTGAAGTCAGCGCAAGATGAGAAGCCAATAATTACTGGGGGAATCAGACCTTCAAGAGCAACTGTATCCCTAGTTGTCATGCTCCAAGTGCCTTTAGTTACTCTGAGTGATCAAAGGCCATGAAGTGTGACATTCAGTGAGGTGGTCTCTATGTCCCAACAATCAGATCTTGGCCAGACACCTCTGGCCTCTCCAAAAGACATGCCCTTTGAGAAGAATGTCCAGACGGATGGCACTAAAGAAGAAGAAAAATAACAAGATGAGGGGGATAACACTAGAAATGTGGATACTGAGACCACATATGTTGGGAAAGATGGGGAAAATCTCGGCGATGCAAATGTAGATGGCACCAAGGTGGAAGATATAGGAAACCCTAGGGAACAAGATAAAGAGTCTGATACGACTATGGATATGGGGGAAATAAAACAAGACCCCAAAGACGGTCCCAAAGCCTAGGCCTTAGTAGTAAGACCACCCTAGCCACCACAATGGTTGGTGGAATCCAGAAAAAGAAAGGCCCTGGTGGCAGAGGGTGTTCCTCTCTCCTTGGCCAAAATGATGGACCAAAATAAAGAGGCTAAAAATCCTAAGAAGGCCCAGACCATCCATACCCTCTGAACCAGTCCAGGATCCAGGAGGAAGTACAATCATAATAGTTGTGATGCCTCCCCTAGATACAAATGTGGTAGTAGTAAGGGTCAAAGATTATACAGTCACAGAAGTTCCTCTGGGGAGGAGAGACAAATAGGACAAAGTGGACCTATTAAAGGAAGCTACCTGGGAAGTTGAGGCCTAGTATGACAAGTAGGTGCAGAAGTTGAATAAGGAAAGAGAAAAGAATGAGAATGTCCTCAGGTTTCTCATGGAAATAATATAGCCATTGGCCAAGATTCATCTGGAAGCCTCCACCTCCGGAAGACCGTTCCCAGAGGGTGACATGCATGCTCTAAGGGCCATGAAAAATAAGGTGTATGCTATAGATGGGTGGATCGCTAAGAAAATCAAAGTCATAAGCCATTTCCTGCTGGAGACACTCCCAAACCTTTATCAGGTTAGAAACCTTGTGGGCCAAGTGAATGACACTGTTTTCTTATGGGAAAAGGATATAGAAAACTATGAGGAGTGGAGGTCTGAATTAGAAGAGATAATGAACTTCGGGGAGGATGTCATTACAGAGACAAGAATTTTGGGAGAAGAACCCTTTGGATTCCTCTGGGGCAAGCACTCCAGACTTGGCCTCAAAATTGAGGTGAGAAAGCAACTGGTAGCAGCCCTAAAGAATAGAATCTGGGGAGTCTGGAATTCTTTAGATTTATACATGACATTTGTAACAATTTTTTCGCAAGTTGATCCATTCACTACCGAGACTTGTACCCCAGAAGATTTTGTACTTAGCAAATTCTATGAGTTGATGGAGTCTTGGTACCAGTCTACCAGAGATTTTGATGGAGGGAAAAAGCCCAGATTATCTAAGATGATTCTCTAGGCTCATGACACAGTAAAAATAGCTGCAAATTTCTGGGAAGGTGCCAAAGATATTGATGAAAATTTTGGGGTCATCAATGACCAATGGGATGGTGTCAAAGATGTAGATGAGGATGGAATATGCCAGATTTTGGAGTCCTTCAAGGAAAACAAGAAACAGTAGAGTTCTCTGGACTCTGGGGATTTTCCCCAGCAGGGTGTAGTTTCATAAAATTCATTTTTCTTTGAGCGTAAGCTCCTAGACTCTAGAATTCTAGGTCTGAAGTTTTGTATTCTTTCACAGTGATCCACATCCAGGTTCCCCAGAGCCAACTGATCACTTCAAGTAGTTAATAAGGGGTCAGTAGGTAGGCGATCTTGATAAGGCATGTAAAATAAAGGGATGGTTCTGACAGGTGATTCTCCCAAGGTGCTGCTCCTACATTTACTACATGATGTGCATCCAAGGTAGTGAGATGCAATCTACATTTATGAGGCATGTAGCCTTGGATACCAGGACAATCATATTTCTTCTATAAATACCCCATCACTCTTCTCTACGTTGATTCTTCCAACATCTTCTTCTTGTCTTCTTCCTCTGTCTTGTCAAACCTCTACACTTTTTGAGGTGATTGTAAGTAGTGCAGGTAGTACCAGCCAAAAGATAATGTATTCTATCTGTTGAGTCTACAGTTAGATTAGGTTTGTTTTAGGTGAAAATTTGTATATAAATAAGAGGTTTGACCCCATAATAAGGGTCAGAAAAATTGATGATTTTGCAGTTCACCAAGTAATAAAAGATAGCTTTTCCTTTTTAGTTGTATTCAGGAGCTCAATGCTTAGTTGTTCTTAGTATTTTAGAATGCTCCCCTGGAGCCATGATTGTACATGCTAGTGATGATGGAATAGTTTGAGTTAATGAAGAAAGAAGGACATCTTATGGCTATCAGTTATATGTTGTTTTGATCTTTGGAGTTAACAAACATCTTTTATGCAGTATGTTTTCTTATGTCCTTTGCTCCTATGTTCTAGTTTAGATTAATGATCTCATCTCCCCTTTCTACTGGATGCATGTGAATCATTGATTCTTTATGTATTCATTATTTAGATACATTTTATTGCATTGGAGCCTAGTTTGATGTTTGAATGTTTATTGCATAACTATAGGTAGAAACAGATATCTAACCCTTATCGATCTTTTGAAGTTTATTTGATAATCTAGATGCTTGTAGGAAACCCCATCCCCTCTTGAAATCCTTGAATAAGATGAGTAAAAACTAGCTATCCCCTCACACAATAGTCACCTACCCAACTTAGCTCCCCCACATGATTGAGACCCGACTGGCAGGTGCTTGGAGGCTAGGAGAATTTATTCTCCAAAAAACCTCTTCAAGAAGAGTTGGCTGGTACCCCAGTACTCAGTGACAACTTTACCTCTGTTGGCAGAGCCACTCACAAAGTCCCATCAAAAGAAACTCGCACTAGAAGAAGGGCATGAGCTTGTATCCCTTAGAAGATTTCAATTTTACATCGCCCAAGGATTCCCCAAGAAATAGTTTTAGGAACCAGACTTTCTGTGGAATAGGGTCATCATCACCCTTAAGTTTTGACAAAATCTTTCAATCAGCCCCGAATCCCAGAGATTTTGTAGAACTCAGACGTCCTGTCCAAAAGAGTAGGACCCAACAAGCCAAACAACCATCAAACTTTATCTAGGGATTTAGTACACACCATAATACCCAAATTGCTCAGATAATCCCAGGGAGCAATGTTCAACCTAGCCAAAATCAAGCATCCTCAATGGCCACTTACTTTGGTAACACCAGGTCCCCAATGGGGTAGGTCCCTGGAACTACCAATGATCTTCCTCCACATCTGGAGATCTATCCCAAGTATGAGTATCTAGGCCCACAAACCACAAAAAAAATCTCTAGGCCTACAAGGATGCCATGAACTGACACTGGACCCAACATTAGGATGTTTTAACCTAAATGTTCCCTCTATCCTTAGGACAAAATGAATTAAACTAGTACCTCAATTTTCTAGCCAACTCCATCAATAGTTGGTAGGATATCAAAGACACCTTCTTGGTGGCCTTCCTCATTCACGTGGACCTAGCGTGGTCCCACAACTAGTTTATCTCTATCAAGAAGGAACTAAATGAGCCTCTCTTCACATTCAATCATTGGTTCCAATGTGCCTTAAAGTGGTGCATGGGCCCCTTCATCCCATCCACTGACATAACCATCCAAACATACCTGAATGCCCTAGACCCCATTTTTTCCACTCTCCTATGGAGAACCACTACCGCCAATGACCAGGATACTCTGGTGAAAGTATACAACTTAGCCCTGGAGTTGTCCTGCCGTTTCAGAAAAGCTCCTGGTAGGATTGGACAGAGTCTAGCATTCAACATGATACCTAGAGGAACTCCTTACACTAGGGGATATAACCCCAATCCAATATTAGGTGCCCCAATGATGGCCATGGGCCCACCACCGATAGACCAGCAGGCCTGGTACATTTATCCATCTCAAGCCTAGACAATACCGGGTTTGGAATATGTTCCCTGAACCAGCCACAGAAAATGCAACAACCTTTGACACAACCCTCTAGAGTACCTTTCTTCCAGTCATTTGTGATTGGAGGATTTACGTGCTCGACTCTAGGAGATGTTGCCACTTTCCCCAGGAATCCACCATAATAACAGTCACACTTTGACACAACTACCCAGCTGTTTGCCAAGGTTGAATCCCTCTGGTGATTGGTGTCCTCATTAATGAAGGACATGGGATAGTTGAAGGTGGGGCCTTTCACGCCTTAGAACCTAATTCCCAGAGAGGGAATATTTTCTCTGGACAACGAGACACTAACTCTGGAGGTGAGAAATACAACAACGGGCCTCAGCCCAACCAACCACAATGGAACAACAATGAAAATACTGGAGGTCCTCCTTTGAACCAAAATACCAATCAAGGTGGTGCTAGACCCAATCATTATGCAAAGCTTTCAAAGTTCCACCCCCTAACTACATGGTGTAGATTACATGACACCAGCTCTCATTCCAAGGTGAACTATGCCACACTACAGAATATCTTCATGATGTCCGAGTCAGACAGAAAACAACCTATCAATCCCACTCCCCTGGAACCATCCACATCAGATCCCCCTCACACTGCCTCTACATGTCAGACCATCTTCTTCAGGACAGACAAAGAGGATGAAGAAGAACCCAAATTGTAGGGGTTCTTTGATGAATCCATCCTAGCCTTTGAGGCCAACACCTTCACTAGCCTGCAGACTCCCTATAACACTCAGAGTCAAGCTGGTAAAGGGCCAGGTTACACATGAATGTCTCCCAAGAATACCCCCCTCAGGACAACATGAATGATCGCTCCTTCCCTCTGCAAGGACCTAACACTAACGAAGTTAGGGATGTAGCTGAGGGGAGTCAACTCTACCTGGGGAGAAATTTTGGTATCACTAAGGCATTAGAGAACACCACCACCTCTATGAGCTTGATGGAGGTTTTACTGAATTGTCTCGAGAAGAAAAAGTCCCTTGTGAAGCTCTTAGGAAACCCAAAAGCCGTTAGTCATCCACCAAAGACTATCACATTTGACGATGCCGACTCGGGCATCTTCTGAGGAAACACAGAGGATCCTCCCTTCCTACTAGGCTTGAACATTCAAGGGAAGAACCTATACAACTCCAACGTAGATTCTGGTGCTTCAGGAAACGTCATGCCCTTATCCATATGCCAGAAGCTTAGACTCACTCCCACTCTATCCAAAGGTGCAGTCATCTAATTGGACAAAACTATTGTAAAAATGGTTGGTGAGTTGAAAAATGTCCAGATTCAGCTCATCTAGGACCCCCCTGAATATCGAGCATAATAGACATCCCTAAAACTTATGGGATGTTATTAAGTCAAAATTGGTCTAAGGCCCTTAATGGGTATTTATCTACAAACTTCTCCCACTTGTGGCTCCCCTAGAAGGGAAAATCTAACCAAATCTGGGTGGAGAGTGAACCCAGAATGAAGCAGGCCCTCACCAAATTTGGGAGGGTAAACGAAGTCATTTTAGCTTAATCGTCCCCTGGGGTGTACTGAACACGAGAAATTTGACCTTTGATTTCATCGCCGGGGAGGATCTCGTAGTCTCTCAGAGAATTCAGGACCTAGATGAGAAACTGAAGGGTGAGGTAGACTAACAAGGTAACACAGTAACCTCGATCACTCTCTTGTCTAGCACTTGGTGTCGGGTACATTACTAGAAACACTCTAAACTAGAGTGTGAGCCTTGCATTGCACTACTACCTGCCACATCAACGACCTTCAAGAGAAAGAATTCAAAGTCAATTTTCTTGGACTATGTAATCCATCCAGTGGTGTGCCTAAGGTGTCGCTCATCCAGAAACTCAAACTAGAGGATTCTCTAGAGGAAAACCTCATCCATGCACCATCAGAGCCAGAATAATCACCTCCCAACCCTCCCAAAATAAATCCAAACTCCACTTTGCCTTCCCAACCCCAAAAAATGAACAACGATTTGTGGATCCTGAAGTTTGATGGATCCCGATATAAAAAAGGCTATGGGGCCAGAGTGGAACTAATCAACCCATGGGGGAAATCCTTCCTCGCATCCTACAGGTTGCAGTTTAACTACACCAATAACATCATGAAATACAAGGCCTTGGTCCTCGGACTCCTGTTTGCATTAAGAAAAATGATCACCCACCTCCAAACAATGGGTGATTAAGAGCTAATAGTAAAAAAGGTCTAGAGTCAATACACATGTCATGACTAAAGGTTGGTCGCATACTGCAACCAGGCATGGAGCCTAATTGAGGACTTTGATTCTTTTGGCATCAAGATTATTACCTGGAAACATAACAATGTTCAGGATGCCATTGTCATGTCTGCCAACACCCTCGAGTCGATGGCTAGTTCCTGGATCTAGAAGTTTTCTATTGAAATGGTCCCCACCCCATCCATCCCAGATAATATCACCCACTCTCACATTTTTAAGGATGACCAGCACATTCTGGCCTTCATGGACAACATTGAAATCTTTGAGGATCAGATAGTGGAAGAAATTGATCATGACGATACCAGGCAGGGTGAAGAAGATGACGGGATCATCAACCTACCAACCAACACTATCCCCAAGGGGATGGTATCTCTAGAGCACATCTTTGATTCAGACCCTCAGGGATGAGATAAGATATCATCCTCCTCTAAGGGAGGAAAATTTGAAAAGGTTAACATCGACAAGGCCGATGAAGAAAAATTTGTGCACATTAGTACCTCCTACTCCCTAGAGGAGAAGGAGAAGATTCTCATGGTTCTCCAAGAATACATTGACATTATTTCCTAGGGGTATGAGAATCTTAAAACATATGACACATCTATCATGACTCATACCATCCCCCTAAAACCAAATGAAAAACCCTTTTGGCAAAAGCAAAGGCTGGTAAACCCATTAATCGAACCTCTAATCCACCAGGAGGTTCAGAAACTACTATTTGTATGTGATAAAACCTACCTGTCAAACACAATCACTTAAACATGAAAACAACAAATATTAGTCATTAAGAATCACATATAAGTTAGCATATTCAAATGATAGCTTGAAGCAAATGGGTTTACACCACAACCTTCGATGAGCCAAACAAGTGCACCCAAGCCTTGTTGATTTTCTCTTAAAGATATTTGTGGGTGTGCTCTCCCAACACAATATTTGAAATCTCACTAGATTGATGGATGAAAGCTAAAATGCATACTAATGGATACAATGAAGAGCTCAAGAACAAGTATGAGGAACTTGTCTCAAGCCTTCATCAAATGATGAGAATGAATATGCAAAACTACACTAACATGCTATGCAAGATCAAATGAAACTAGAACTAGATTCATTTCCATTATACCTAAGATGAGATTTCTAGATTTCTTAAGAACATAAACCTACAAATGCACTATAAAATTCTAGCACTAAACTAGTATGATAGCAATGCATAAATGAGGGTTGATTTGCTCTTGACAATGGCTTCTATTTATAGACTTTTTGGAGGAAAGAGAGGGATTGGATGAGGTGGATCTCATGTGGCATCCACATAGGTGCCATATAAGATAGACATAAGCTATGAAAGAGGCCCACTTTTCTCACACACGTGTGAGCAAATTTTGATGTCATGGTTCAAGGTGTACTTAAAGTACACACGTAAAGGATCTTGTAAGAGGTGTAAGAGATTTAGTACAATAAAACACTTTTAGAAAGTGTAAGAAAGCGTCATCCTGGGTGTAAGAAACCTTGTTGGCACCAAATTAGGATTATTTGGAAAAGTCAATTTTTGGAAATTTGCTCACACATGTGTGAGCAAATAATTAGGACTAATTTGTGTAGGAATCAAGAAATTAACCTAATTAGTTAATTAGTGAGTGGGTCTATTTGGTGAGAGTGATGTGAGGTAGGGTAGGATCTAGGTTCAAATTAGTTTAATCTAAATTAAATTTAGATTAATTATAGAATTAAGTCATGTGGAGGAATAAATAAATTAAAAATTTATTTAAAAGGGATTAATGGGGGGTAATGTATATAAATAAGATTTAATACATTAAAAGGGATGGTATTTAAATTAAATTTAAATACTAAGGAAAGTGAATCATATTTAATTAAATAAATTTAATTAAATAAATAGAAGAATATAACAAATATAATTAATTAATTAAAATTAATTATAATGCTATGGGAATATTAATTAAATTAATATAAGGACAATTTTAGACATCTACATTTTGCCCCTCTTTGATGCGGCGTCAAAAGTGGTGTCGCATCAAAGAAAAGAAAATAAGCTACTCCAGAAAAGTCAAGAAAACCTAAGAGTGTGGAGGAGTGTGCCCCCTCGAGAAAAAAATAGGAAAAAATAATTTTTTTAATAAAATTTTCTCAAAAAAGGCAAGAAAAGAGGGAAAGAAGACCAATTGCATGATGTGTCCAAAAGAAATAGAAGAAAAATAAGGACTAGAGTGAGGAATAGGGAGAAGGACATAAGCAACGGGCCCCAAGGGGCTATAAATAGTCCACCAAGGCCCAAAGAGAAGTTAGTTTCACTCACAAAGAGAAAAAAGACAGAAGAAGAGAAGAGCGATGACAACAGAGCGAGAGCGTGCGCAGCTTGGGGAGCGAGTTAGGATCCATCAACAAGCTGTGGACACTAGGTCAAAGGCCTCCATGTCATTTACAAATTAATAAATTTTTCATGCATTTATGGTACCTTAAATGCGCTCCAAACCGGCCCGTAGTGCAGACGACAATCATCTGACCACCGTCTGCACAGATGGAGATCACTCAATCTCCGTCTGCAAGGGTAGAGGGGGGTGAAAAAGGATAGCAGAGATGGCAGAGTTAAAACTTCTCCATCTGTGCAGACAAGAGGTGGTAGCCTAAACCACTGTCTCCACATATCGACATCTACAAAGATCCACCATCTATGAGGGTTAATCAACGTCTCCACCAATTGACCCAGAAATAGAAGAAAAAAGAGAAAAGAGAAGAGAGAAAATGATCCATGAGCATTTTTTGATGCTGTAGATCAGGCTAGGGGAATTTTTTGATGCCCCAAAATGCTATCTGATATCTGACATGAGCTTGGTGGATGTAGGAGGATATTATTACCTTCTGGGTGAGGGAGTGCTTTCCAGCGACCATGGTGCTGGAACATGAGCTGAGTGTTGCAGAGTGGGGGATTGTGACACTATGTGGGTTGGAGCATGTACACCTCTAGCCCCATTTGAGAGTGTATAATGCATTTATGTTAGCACTGATGGAGAGGTGGAATAACACCACTTCAAGCTTTCAATTCCATATAGGGGAAGCTACGATCACCCTTCACAATGTGTGGATGATCTACAGAGTGTCGATTCAGGGGCTGATACCCGAGTACTGCTTTGAGGGGTCAGAGCCATATATGGAGATGGATTTTGGGAGGAGGTATGGAGACCTTCCAACTTCATGATAGTGGATGTCATGGGTGGGAGCGATGGTGCTATAACCACAATTGTGGCGGGTGGCCCTATATCTGGTCGGACTAATTGGGGGATGTCTGATGCCTGATCATGTAGGCAAGGGATTCCCTATTAGATGGGCTCAAGTACTGAGCAACATGGTGGAGGATGGAGATCAGTACTGCTGGGGGTATACTATCCTTGAGCAGCTATACTATGATTTGCACATGTGTACCTACCGTAAGGATAGGGCACTAGGACCAAGATGCACGTTGCTACTTATATGGGCATGGGAGCATATTGTGGTCATACGACCGATCTGGACCCAGGAGACTAGAGAGGCTTATGAGCTATTTGCATGCAGATGCAAGTTTCCCATCAGCTACAAGGCTACAGACTCAGTTGGATACTAGAAGAGGACATTAGATGAGATGGGAGATATTCAGTGGGCATCCTATGCAGGGTACGAGGCATGGGGACACCAGGTCCCATAGTAGGATGGCTACACAGAAGATGAGTTTTATGACTCATATTATCTCTGGTTTGTATAGACAGAATGCTAGCTAATTGGGTGAACTTCATATATGATATCCAGGTATATGCCATCTAGAGTATGGAGGTAGATGGATCAGATGTAGGAGGTCGTGCCAGATGGGTTCCCACATCCTTTGGTTACACGGAAGGTTGGGAGTATTTGGGGGATGGGAGTGGATCTCTGGATAGTACAAGGATCATGGATGGGGATGACTAAGGTGCCATGGATCAGGGCATGAGAGTCACTATAAGATGCATGAGTTTTCCCAGCATATGGACAGTGGTGGGTGACGCATAGGCCAGTGAGACTGATAGTGCAAGGGGTTGTGTAGGCGGATGAGTAGCCACGAGAGGGAGGAGATGGAGGAGGGTAGGATGGGGATGATGATGATGAGGATGGAGGGGATGGAGGAGGGGTCGGGGGAGGAAATTCTAGCCCAGGGTTGTAGGAAAGAGGAGGCAATGACATGTAGAGATACCTGTAAGGAGTAAGCCACCAATCATCCTGGGCATATAGGGATAAGATCAGGGTCATGGACATGATCAGGGATATGGGCCTCAGGGGCCACCAAGATAGGGACCACCAGTTGGGTACATATCCCAAGATGTACATGATATAGTGGTAGGGGAGCAGGATAGTCTATAGACTAAGCTGGGCAAGGTACAAGGATTGTTAGCGACATCTCAAGCGACTAAGGTGAGCGCTCAGGAAGAGATCCAGTAGCTACAAGGTTTACTGGCCACTTCCCAGGCCATAGCTGGAAACTTTTAGATAGATCTGGCTAGATTACAGGGGGAGCTAGAAGTAGAGACATCTCAGGGGGATAGTACTAAGAGGGCACTAGATCTAAATTTATAGGCTCAGGTGGAAAACGGGGAGTTTTCTATGGTGGGATAGGAGGAGGGGGATGGAGAGGAGCTCACAACCATGTTAGCTCAAATAGAAACTTTGCAGTAGAGAGAGAGTCTATGTGGATCAAATTAGATACTTACAGAGTAGAGCGTGACATAGCTCATGATACAGGGACAATAGAAGGGTTGGGTCAGGTGCTAGCAGATGCATTTATAGCATAGAGGGTGGCTGGCAGGAGAGGGCAGAAGGCCTTGTACTATATGACATTATATCATAGAGCTCTACCAAAGGAAGAGTGAGAGCCCCCTTACATAGAGAGATCAATATCTCATAGTACAGGCCGAGATTCATAGGGATCAGTGGGGTTACCACCGCATTCAAGCAGAGGTGTAGGGCCATCGCAACCACCACCATGATTCTTCTCAGGCCATTTTGATACACATTTTTGTATGACTTATAAGACACTTGATGTATGACAGACATTTTGATATATATACATGGACTTTATGGAATTTATTTTATGATGGTATATGATGTGATTTTTATGCAGGATGGATGTATGATGTTATATGTCTTGCATGATGTTTTTGACTAACATGCAGGATGAGATGAATGTATATGATTATACCGACCTATTTGTGATGCAGGGATGGGATGCATATATGTTATATGTTATATGTAAATGTTTATAGATGGATGTATATTACATGTAATGATGCAATGTGATAGTAAATAAATGAATAATGTGTAAATGTGTAATGAATAAACCTAAAATGAATGATGTTAATAATGTGACTATAATAATGAATGTAATGGATAATGAATGAAATGGAACTATATGTAACTATAATGATTCAACAATGCAACTTTAAATGATTAATGAATGAACTTAATGAATAGTAAAAGTAACCTAATGAATGAATGCAATATGAGACATATGAAGACACTATTTTTGTGTGTATCAAATAGGTCTAATGAAATCACTTAGGTGACTGGATAGGGTGAATAAATAGAAACCTTGCCAAGAGCAAAATGCAAAGTGCAATATAAACTAGCTAAAATGCAATCCTAACTATGATGATAGTGGGATTTATACCATGTTAATGTTGGAGAGCACACCCTAGTTTGATATTGAAAAAGGAGTTATGCACCATGTGCTAGAAAACACAAGTGACATGGTTCCTTTGCGTGGACTAGACTCTCAGAAAATAGGTTGTTAGGAACAAGAATGCAAGATATCAGGTATGATGAGACCTATGAAATGTTACTCATAAGGAGACGCAATAAATCTAGATCTATTTAGGGATTTTAGATGCATGAATCCTGCCCCTAGTGAGGCATAGATAGTTATAAATAAATATCAAAACATAAATTCACTAACAATCTATGACAAGAAGATCATACCACAAATGACACGTATTCCACTATGTACTCATCATAATGAACCAATATATAAAAGATTCAGACTGTCGTGATAAGGCCACATTGAAACAAAAGACAAAATCAACAAAAAGACATCCTGACCAAGTGGTCATTCAATCCAAAAGTTCTTTCCATGAATAGTTTTGATGTGAGGATTGATAGAATAGAAGACACTGGAAGGATGTGTCCTGATGGGCCAAAGAATGATTGAGTGAAGCAGGAATTCGCTGGAAATTTCTTGTGAATAGAATGGCATTAGGAAAGTCAACCTATCTGTTGATTTTCTAGAAACATTTGCGGTCACTGCATCTAGAATAAAGCTCAGTGTTGATATGGTAAGCTTAGTCATGCGGGAATATGATTTTATTGTGAAAGTGGCAAACAATCAGAGAACTACCTACACAGATATGGGTAGTGAATTTATTATGGAAGGTGATGTAGGCTGTTTGGAAAATGGTGGAAATAGATGGTGGATCTGACTACACATGGCGCCTAAAATAGGTTTTCACCATGGTATTTATCCATTGTGCCACCAAAGTGGTTTTCACAGATGGACGGATTTATTTGTTTTTCTCTTTTTTGATACATTTTTTTTTCAAGGTTTTTTTAATTTTTTATACCTTTTTGAATTTTTTGATTTTTCTTTTGCTTTTTTTCTGATTTTTTTATGTTTTTGGATTTTTTGCTTTTCTGATTTTTTTGGATTTTGATAATTTTCAGCTATACAATGGACTACTGAAGGATCAAGCATAGAAGTGCTTGAGATGTACAATATTTACAAGATTAGGGATCAAATTTACCTCTGGTGACATAATCTGATAAGTGTCAGACCTATACTTTGTTGTGATGATGAAGGGCCCCAACCAATTAGGTTCAAACTTTCATTTCTTTTCACAGTTCTGGAGGTTCTACATATTGTGTTGTAGGACAAGATCACCAACCTCAAACTGATGAGGTTTTAATCCTTTTATTGAACTAGAGGCAGAGTCAATTTTGATACATGTAGAGGTGATTTAGGGAACTGAGGTGTCTCTCATCAAGGAGTTCTATCTCTTGCAAGTGAACAACTCTATATTCTTCTTTGGAAAACATATTCTTGAGAGAAATTCTGAGGGAAGGGAGCTCAATTTTGATGAGTAGAATAGCCTCAGTGTCATAAAAAAGGGCAAAGGGGGTGGCTCTAGTGGGGGTTTCAATGGAGGTATGGTAGGCCCAAAGGGAAGGATTGAGGTGAAGGTGCCAATCACAGCCAGCTTCATCAACTATTTTCTTAAGGATTCTAAGGATGGTTTTATTCATAGCCTCTTCTTAACCATTTTCTTGCGGAAAGTGCTTGGAAGAGGTATGGTGGGTAATGCTGGATTTCCTACATAGCTATATGACATCCTTGTTTTTGAAAGGTACTCCATTATCAGTAATAATGTCCTGAGGAATTCCATAGCGATAGATAAGATAGTTCAAAATGAAATTTGAAATCTATTTTCCAGTGGGGTAGGTGAGAGGAACAACTTCAACCCACTTGGTAAAGTACTTAGTAGCAATAAGGATGTATTTATTGCCATTGGAAGAATTACGGAAAATTTGGCCAACGAGGTCGAGACCCTAACAGGAAAAGGGCCAAGGGATAATGGTGGGCTGAAGGGATCAGGGTGGGGTGTGTATCAAATCATCGTGCTGTTGACGAGGCACACACTTATTCACATAATTGTAAGCATCTTGTTCCATAGTAGGCCAATAATATCTAGTGCATAACAAATTCTTGGCCAAAGTAAGTCCACTAGAGTAAGCCCTACAGATTCCTTGATGTACCTCCTCCAAGGATATTTGTGCTTCATCAAAATTTAGACACCTTAAAAGAGTTCCATCAAAATGCTTTCAGAAAAGGGTATCACTAAGGATTGTGTATCAAGAAGTGCGGAAAATGAAGGTTTTACATTGATTGGGGATTAAGGCAAGTGAGGTAAATCCATTGCGAAGGTAGGAATATACTTCTTGGTACCATGGGGAGTTAGGATCATTAATTTCACACACCATTTCAAAATTTGGTTTGTCACAAGCAGGGACCGTAATATTCTCAACAAGAAACTCACACCATGTACTGTGTTCTAGAATGGTGATCAGGGACCCAATAGTAGACATGGTGTCAGCTGCTTTGTTTTTTGTGTGGTGAATTTGTTGGAATACCAATTCAATAAAAAGTGGTTTGAGATCTTCGACTGTATGGCGATAGGGAAGAAACTTATCATCCTTTGTTTGATATTCATCCATAACTTGTTTGATAACCAATTGTGAATCGCCAAGCACCAAAAAATTGATAATCTTCCATTGTATGTCCTGATGGAGTCCAAGTACAAGGGCTTCATATTCTACAATGTTGTTTGTACAAGGAAATTGTAATTTATAAGATTTAGTGATGAGATCCCCTTTTGGTGTAACAAACAAGATTCATGTCCCCGATCCTTTCTGACTGAAGGATCCATCAAAATATAGTTTCCATGGGGTACTCAGGGAAAGATTGAGGACTGACTCATCTAGAAAATATGTTATGAGTGCATGTTTACCGTCAACAGGTGCTTCAGCTAGTTGATGTGCAATGACTTGTCCTTTGATAGCTTTACAATCCACATAAACAATGTCAAATTCACTAAGGATCATAACCCATTTTTCTGTATGACCAATGAGAGAAGCATGTGCCAGGAGATATTTGAGTGGATTAATTTTGGCAACAAGATGAATCTTATGATTAAGCATATAATGTCATAGTTTATATGTACAGAAAACAACAACCAAACATGCCTTCTCAATTAGAGAATAATTCAACTCATAACCAATAAGAGTCATGCTGAGATAATAAATTGCTTGCTCTTTGCCAGTATCATCTAATTGTGCCAGAAGGGCTCCCAATGTGACCTATGTAGCAGATATATACAAAATCAGAGGATGGCAAGCAACAAGTGGTACCAACACAAGTGGATTATCCAGATAGCCTTTTAGTTTCTCAAATGCATTTTGACATAAGAAATCCCATTGAATTTTGATATTCTTGTGTAGGAGATGAGAGAACGAATGCACCTTATCTACCAGTTGTGACATGAATCTTTTGATTGATTGCAGCTTTTCTTGTAAGCTGCACAATTATTTCAATGTTTTTGGAGGTGGCATCTAGAGGATGCCTTTTACTTTCTTTGGATCCACTTCTATTCCAGGCCATGACACAATGTATCCTAGTAGCTTACTAGATTACACATCAAAGACACACTTCTTGGGATTTAACCGTAGCTTATATTTCTCCAATCACTCAAAAATGGTAGTGAGGTTAGGAATGTGTGATTCTTGTGTCTTGGATTTTCCCAAAAGATCATCTACATATTCTTCCATGATGACACGCAAAAGGTCATGAAAGATAGTATTCATTACTCTTTGATATATGGCACCGACATTCTTAAGGCCAAAGGGCGTCACCTAATAACAGAAGGTACCCCAAGGTGTTGTGAATGTGGTTTTGTGCTGATCTTCTAGTGCTATCCTGATTTGATTATAACCAGAGAAGCCATCCATGAGGGACAACATATCATGTCTAGCAGTCAAATCCACTATAATGTCAATATTTGAGAGTAGAAAATCATCCTTAGGACATGCAAGGTTTAGGTCTCTAAAATTAGTGTAGATGTGAATGCCCCCATTAGGTTTTCCTATAGGTACAATATTGGAGACCCATTTAGGATAGTCTATAGGTCTGATTACTTCAACATCTAGCATTTTATGAAGCTCTACTTTGACTACTAGTATGACTTACAGAGTTTTTGTTTAACAGGTTTCACACTAGGATCCACAGCAAGATGGTGCATGACAAGATCTGTATCAAGCCCAGGCATGTCCTTGTAAGTCTAGGAAAATTTGATTTTAAATTTATGAAGGAATGTTGTCATGTCTTTCTTTTCTTTATCACTAAGAGAAAATACAATGTAAGTGATGTGTGGATCTTCTTTTGTGCCTAGATTTATTGGGATAGTGTCTTCAATAATCATAGAGGACACTTCTGGTTCTGATGATATAAATTAAATGTCAGATTCTCCCTCCTATATCACCTTAGAAAGGTTTTCACTAGAGGATGCATCCTTTATTTTGTCTTTTTCTTCATCCAAAGGTGCCTGCGAGAGGTTTTCACTAGGGGGTGTTTTTTTATTTTCATTTTTTTTAATCTTTATTTTTATTTTTGCAAATAAGAGAATTGACTGATGACATTAATTTTTCCATTAGTATATGTAGTGAAAAACATTGATAGAGATCATCGGTGGACTACAAGCATGACCGTCACACTACAAGAATGACCGGCTGATCGGCGGACTACAAGCATTACCGGCGAACAACAAGCATACCTAACGGAACACAATGGTCATGGAAAAATGCTAAGTATGGAATTGACTGACGAACACTGAATAGGACATCACCGATGGGTCAATTACATAACATTGAGGACATACCTAACGACACAATTTTGAGAACAAAACCAATGGAACAAAAAAGGCATACCCGATGACCAATTCAAGAAAGGAACACCGGCGACCAAGAAAACTGACCATCAGAACCGACAGTCAGTTAGAGAACCTATAAATAGTGGATCTGAGTTTTACATGATGGATAAAGCAATGTAATTCTATTTATAGAGTTTTAATTTGTTTTAAATCATAACTTGAGGGTCAAGCAAGCTTTATGTAAATGTTTTAAAGTATCCTAACAGATCTAAAACATATCTAACTAACGGTCAAGGTCAAGTTGTAAACCTTGGATCTAGAGTTAACTTGCGATGCATGAACAAAAATTGAGCCTAAACTAGTATAAATAGATGTTCAAACTCATTTGTGAGTTATGAATTCATTATTTTTGATAGCCATGAAGAGCATCTAAGGAGAAGAAGGCAGAATTCATGCAAAGTTTACAAACAGATCATATCAGTTGTCAAGAACACAGAGAGGCTACCGACAAGAAGATAAAGGTATTATTCAATCATGGAAGGATGATTACTTATACATAGGAAGCTTTATTAGATCTTCTATTAGCAATTAGAGATTACATACATCATCAGATCAAAGACTTATGTAGTTGCATTCTAACAAGTGCATCACATCTAAAATCCTTTTGTAGAAGGTGGACTTAATAGCTCTTTACAAATCTCTTAACAGAGTGCACACTTAACAGTATTGCTAAAGCTTCAAACAAAGTAGCTCTTAACAGGTCTCCACTGTAATACTCTTGACAGGGTAGGTCATCAGAAGTGACCAATTATAAGCCTTAACCAACCCCTTCTTATCCGTAGATAGTGAAGTCTTGTGGGTAACAATCCCCACCGTAGTTTTTACTTCCTAATAGGAGTTTTCTGTGATATCATATCTTGTGTTATGTGTTATCTATTTTCATGAATGTTTATATTATGGTTACATACTAAAAGAACTTATGATATGATTACATATACATAAAGAAATATGAACAGTTAGATAAGATAATTTACAAACTGATGATTAAGGGTTAATGGGATAACCAAGAAAAGTTTTAGAGGTACTGATTCACCCCTCCCCTCTTAGTACATCATTCCAACAATTGGTATCAGAGCTAAGTCTCTCTCTTGAAAAGCTTAAAGACTTGAGAGAAAATATCAGAGCAATAGACAAGTTCAGACTGGACATGACTATTGAGAATGAGCAGTTACAGATGCAAATAAAATATGAGTAGTATAAGGAGGCGAAAATAAAACTAAGAAAATTTATTGATGAAAGAAAGATTATGGCAACCAGACTGAATGAGAAAGAATACAAAGAATTGGAAATAATAAATTATTTTGAAACAACAGAATCATCAATGAGAAAAGCTTCAGACGCATCAGTAGAAGAAATTAAAATTCTACAAGAGATCAATCTACATCTGACAGATCAAATCAAGATGCTGCAAATTGGTCAAGAGACTCAAATGGTGAAAATGATTGATGTCATGAATGACGTAAGAAAAGCTGAAAATGAAAGAACATTAGCCATTGATGATAGGAGGAAAATTATAGAGAAGCTACAAGAGAAATAATTAGAGATTCAAAGACTCACTAAGCATCACCATGAGGTTACCAACTAGATAATTCTTATGATTCAAGAAGCAAATAGATTAAATATAGAACTCATTGAAAGAATATAAATCATAGGTGAGCTAAGAGAAAGGAATAAAAAATTGAAGCATGTAATCAAAGTCCAGAATCAACACAACGAATTAATCAAAAAGGCTGAAGAAAGTAACAAAAGGATGGATGATTTTCTTGACGGACAAAGAAGAGTCAACAACTACACAGGATTAGGGTACAACAAGAATGGTGAATCTTCTAATCAACCAGATCAGAGGAATTATTTCACAACCCCAAGATCCAAGAAGCTATCATGCAATCACTGTGGAAAACCAAGCCAAACCTCAAACATCTGCAGAAGAAAAATGAAATGTATTTCTCAAGCACAATCTACTATTACTTGTAATTATTATAAATCTCAAAAGAAAGGACACAAGGCACATGAGTGCAGATCCAAAGTGACAAATCCAAAGAGAAAAACCTATATGGACAAGTACTGTCCTACATGCAAGATGAATGGGCATACACATAAGGAATGCTAGAAAAATAACAAGGCATGGACACCAAAGGAAACTGATAAAAGCTACAAGCCAACAAGAATAGGTAACTCATATGTTTGGGACTATAACACATGGGTAAATTGTACATCATGTGGAAGGTATGGTCATATTGCTACCAACTATATGAGAAAATGGACCAGAAGGTCAAGAGGTTGGACCAATCTAGGTATGGCATGTTTACACTGTCATAAGGTTGGACATGTGATAAAAGATTGCAAAGACTGACTGATAGACACAAATACACATCCCAATGGAAATACCATTGATGGCATCAACAAAATGAGAAACAAGATGTGGATAAAAGCCACTAACATTGAAGGTGCTAGAACAAGAAATGCAAATGGTGACACCTCATCCAATGGATCTAGTGACATCACTACATCCAACTAAATTGCACAAGTATGGAACTATATTATAACAAGTTTTACTATGCATCGATTCCATTACACATAGTTCATATTGTAATATAGGCATGAATAAAGATGCAATATATTGTTATTTGCTAAACTATTGAAAAGAAACCATCGGTTATTGGGCACAAATTGCATCAGTGAAAACACACAGAAAAGTTAGAACTACTTACTAGAATGTATCGGTCATTACACAAGCTAAGTGTAAACTGATGGATATCGATGAACGTTGAATCAACAAAAGCTATCTTCGCAACCTCACCGACAATCATCGATGAAGTCTCCAAAACCACTAGCAATCCCAACACTTTGCATAGACACCGACAATGTTATAAATGTCTCTACCAACAAAATTAGGCTTCATAAACCGATGAATTGGTAAGCATTAATGACAACTTAGGGTACAAAGAGGCTATAAAAGCCCGACGAGTAAACTCATTTTTGCACCCACAATTTTTAAGCAGAGAAGAGTAGACTAGAGTGATTTGAGAGAAATTTGGAGAGTGACCCAACAAGAATCAATATGACTCAAAAGCATTCACATTCACAGGAAAGCACAGAGAATCCATAAGTAATCATACTCACCGATCGCACTGTTTCTATTTACAAAAAGCCCTAAATTTCTGCAATGTGATGGCATCGACTTCTAGAGTTGAGAAAATCAAGGAAGATAAGAAGAAACCCTTCAATATTTTCAGTAGAGGTGCATGTCCTGAACCTAAATTCAAGCAACACCCTGAAATAGCTTCACAACCTGACGATTCTGGAGAATTCTCCTGAATCCCACCTAGGTTTTTACTGGTAGAGGACGTAAGGTCCTATATTCACTGTAAGATCTCAAAAATAGGAGATCTAGACCTAGATAATGCTTATAGGGCATTATATGATGATGTTGGAAAGCTCAAAGAAGAGCACAAACACTTGGAAATAAAGGGACTCACAAATGCACTACATTTTCCCAAGGTTTTCAAAACAGAGTGGATAAAGATTGGTCTTAGCAGAGTTCACAACAAGGCTCTATGGCTAAACAAGCTAAAGGATGTTATTCACGTGGTTATTGGTTATCCTACAACCGATAAACCATAGGCTCACAAGCACCCATCTCTAGCAGAAGTGGAAAAACTGACTGGTGCAAAATCAGATAAAAGAGCACTAAAGGTCAACACCATTACCGACGTAGAGCTGAAGTTTGGAGCATGTGTTGTTGGATACAAGATATTCCAAGCAAGCTGAATGAACAACATATCTAGTACTACTATGAGCACAGCATACAAGATTATCAAATAGGGCAAGAAGATGGATCTTGCAGAGATCCTGTTACATCAATTTGAGGAGAACATGTGCACAATAAGGTCTTCAAGGACAAACACATGTAAGTTTGGTTCCCTCATAATGTGCATATTCTTTCATTTTGAAGAATACTTTCCTTCCATAGGAAAAGTTACATGGGACACAAGCAGACCCATTACCATTTAGATAGGTGAATTCATAGAATCACTAGGGATAGATTTTGATAATTTTATGCATGAGTATTTCAAAAGCATAAAGGAAGTGTTGCAAGCAAGAACTAGAATTTCTGAGAATCTGATAGAGGAACACCATGAAGAAATATGTTTCATGGTAGATACTGACTTCACATACATACAAGCATTAGTTCCAAGGAAATCATGGCTTTCAAAATTAGAATATGAAATCAAAGTAGGATTAGACACTAAATGCATTAAGGCACTATTGAATGAACCTATAGACAAAAAACAACTAAGATTTGGTACCTATGAAGAGGCCAAACAAAAGATTAAGATGAATCTTGTTGTCAAGAAGGCTATAAAATAGTCAAAAAGAATGGTGAAGAATCTGAAAAAGAATTTGAAAATATCTTATGAAGGAGAAGAAGAAAGAGAAGGTGAAGAGGAACAAGAGGGTAAGGAGGAACTCACTAAGGACCAGCCTCCCATCGGTGATACAATAGAGCAACATGAATCAGAGGAAGAGAAGTATGACTCACCACCTCCTCCTCCACCTAAGAAGTCTAGAACAAGAAGTCAAACAACAAAGGATGCAATTCCTTCTCCCATGGTAAAAGGGAAGATGTCTAAGAGGAAACCTGACACACAAAAGGCAAAACAACTAGTTAGGGCACCTGCCAAAAGAAGGAAATATGTTCAGACTGATGAGGACTTAGAGGATTCAGTTATGGATGAACCTGACACTATAAAACAAGAAATGGAAACAACAAAGGTTACATCACCCACAGAGGACATTGATGAATTATGTAAGTACATTTCTAAAGCTGCATCTATTGGACTCCCTAAGATTAGGAAATGGTTAAGATGGGATTCTGCAGAATAGAATAAGATTGAAGATGCACTTATTGCTAAGATGTGCAGAAACTACTATGTCCCACTACAATTTACTACACAATATGTACCACAAGAACTATTAGATAGAATTTCTTCTAGATTCACTTTTACACTTCAAGAGGAGAAAAGGATAAGAGAAAGAGTACTGGTTTTTCTCATGCCTCCTGAATCAATGAGAGAAGAAATCAAAGAAATGATGGAGAAACATGCAAAAAATTTCTCACCCAAGTTGAGAGCTTATAAATTTCTTAAAGAGAAACTTATAGAGATAGAAAAAGAAACACATAACATATGGAGTAAAATACTCAACCCTAAGGAGGAAAGCAGTTATAAGAAGGAAACCATCACTAAAGAGATAACTGAATAGTTGAGTTGGACAGTGAAGAGGTACAAATAATAGGCCAAAAATAGACTGACATTATAGATGAAGACTGGCCAAAAGATGGTGATGATGATCAAGTACCAGCAAGCCCCATCCACATCAAATTAGAGGATGAAGAAGTTACCAAGGAAGAATTGTCAATAAAAGGTAACTTAGATGATGATATAAATGATGAATCATGGTTAGACAACATTGTCAATGACACCACAAGACATGACCCTACAAAAGAAATTCAAAAAGATGAAGACATTAATGCTACAAAGGGCAATACCGACGGACAGGATATAGGTATTGACACTGCAACAGTCAATACGCCAACAAACATGAATATATTGATAGATTCTATTGATATTCAGTCAAGTTAGGATAAATCATCTAAGAAAGATGATAATGTACCCAAGGATATGGGTACCGATGAAAACAAAGTTGCATCTAACACTAAAAAGGATACAGACATAGAAATGAAAGATGTAACCGATAATCAACAAGATGTATCAAAAGATCAAAACAAAGAGGCAGATGACAAAAACTGATGATACATTGAGAGAGGTTGAGGACAAAGAGAAAAGTGAAGGAATCAAGAAGGATGAAGGGACAAAACTTAAATAAAACTTATCTGTTGATACACCCAAGGCAAATGAGGAGACATCTTCACCAAACCAGCCGGTGGACTTAGAACAGATACAAAATAAAGCCTCATCTTCTCAACCCTCACCCACCATATCAACCCAATCTCACGCTTTAAAGATAGTAGTACATCAATCTTCCACACAGCCAAAGAAGAAGAAGAAGAAAATAGTAAAGAAAGACATCTTGGCTGTTACACTAGATGAAGTGATTGAAGTTCCAAACTGGGATATTACCACTTTGGACAGTGATAAACTTCAAGATTTTGGAGTACTTTGTCAAAGAAAATTCATTCAAAATAAAATGATACAAGAACACAGGGAAACAATGGCACTTGAAAAGGCAAGAGACATTCTCCAACAACTTGTTCCTGAAGTAAAACTTGAAGAAAATACCATAGTTAAAGAACAAATTCTTGTTCTTACCGACGCCATGGCAGAGAAAAATATTGATGCAGAACAAGCTATGGAAGAACAAGTAGAAAAGAAGTACAAATACAAGTTAATTGACAAAATCAGCCAAGAAGTGGCATTGAACAAGGTAAAGCTCTCTGAAATCACTGATCAATTAGAGCCAATGATTACTAAAGCAATCACCTTAGTTCAAAAGATGTGCACACTTGAGAATTTTACAAAAGAAAACAGTGACAAATTAGCAGAGATAGATTCTAATGTCACAGCAAGTGCACAAAGCCTAACCTCACATGAAAAAATCATAAAGGTGCATCATGACAAGGTCATAGAGGCTAACAGGCTAAGGCAAGAAATATGGGATGCTGAAACACAACTAAGAGATGAGATTATAGAACTGCAGGCACACATTCTACCTAATCTTACAATTCTACAGCAACATATTTCTGATGCAAGAAATCTTATTGTGACCCCCGAGATGTCTGTAGTAGACAACATCTATGATTTACATGTAAGAATATCACTGGAGCACGTGGCTCTAGAAATGGTGAAGGAGAAATGGGAAAAGATGATGGAGGAGATCAAGTCCTCACATTCCCAAATTTTTGACAAGTTGTAAGCACCTTTGCCTTTAGAATCAAAAAAGGAGGAAAGGAAATGTATATTGTATGTACAAAAGTAAAATAGTTATGTACAATACATATCAAAATTTAAAAAAAGGATATATATATATATGTTAGAGTATTATTACTCCAGTTGCTGAAGCTTCTCTTAGGTGTGTTATTAATTAATTCTTAATTAATAATGTGCAACCTAGTATTTACCTTTTAGGGTTTCGTTCACCTTTTTAAGGTTGAACTTTGCAATTGTTGTTCATTAATTCAGATGATATTTTTGCTCTCACATTTTGAGTAAACTTCTGAGTTCTGCTTTTTCCATTTTGTTGTTTCATTCTTGTGACAAGTTTATTGCATGCAGCTGGATCTTGGAGTTGAATCTGCTATTTGATCAGTTTCTACATGGTATCAGAGCCTTGCTGCTGCAGCTTGTTCAAGGTGTTTTGGAGCTGTGGATCAAGCCCTCTCTTTCTGGGGTTTTCTAGTATTTTCTACATTGGATCTGGAGGGTTGTATTTTTTAGAGGCATCTTGGGCCAAAACAGACCTCTCCAATGAATTCAGAGGATCGATCCGGTGAATTTTGATATAAAATTCAACCTATTTGGCCTCCGGAGCATCTGGAAAAAAATTTCAGCCATCTAGGGCCGTACGACATAGTTTTCGAGGTGAGAAATAAAAAAAAATTAAAAAAATGGTGTTTTTGTGCATTCCGGGGCACGCAGCCACCACGCCACCCCGGCGCCACCTCGCCTCTGCCTCCACCGGCCCTCCCACCGGCGCGCCGCCCACCGGCCGCCGCAGCGACATCGGCGGTGCTTCGCAGCGGAGCCACCCACCGGCCACCGCTGCGCCACCGTTCGGCCACCGGCCACCGCGCTCCTCTGGCCAGCCACCGGCCAGCAGCTCCTCTGCGTAGGCTGACGTCATTAGTGACGTCAGCAGCCAAAAAAGTTTTTTCTGGCAAGTTTTGAAATTTTTTGGTGTTTATTATTTTTTCTAACCGCCGCACACTTTTTCTGGTGATGATGTCAGCGACGGCCCAGTGACGGTCATACGGCCGTCAATTTTTTTCCCGTCTCTGGTTTTTTCCAGGGAGCTCAGTGTTTGGACCTCTTGTCACAGTTTTAGCCATAACTTGGGCATACGGTGTCCGTTTTCAGAAAACAAAATATTTCTGGAAAGGTGTTTCTGAGCCCGTCGTATTAGTGGAGGTCTCATTTCCTGATTTTTCCATTTTCTTGCCAATTTTTGTAGTCAAAGGCATACCTTTGTTTGTGCTCCTATTCTACTTTTGGAACTCAGGTTTTTTTCTCGTTTCTTGTGCTTTCATTGTAATTTGTGGTATATAGGGGATAGGATTATACATTGTGGGGGGGTGCATTTTAATTTCTATCATTTCATTTAGAAAGACCCTTCTACTTCTGTCTTATTCTTCTTTCAATGTCAGACCCCTCTGTGGCCCGACTGACACCTCACAACTACCACACATGGAAGTCACACATGACCAGACTTCTCATGTCACGAGGTTTATGGTCATGCATGGATGTGGTTCAACCAGTTCTTCAGAGGCCTTATGAGGCTCTTATGCACAGAAATAGGATGGATGAGGCAATGGGCCTCATTGCCATGAATATTTCAGATGGGTTGTTGTTCCACCTGGATGGTCTGACTACACCCAGG
>MU223514.1:805090-850755 GCA_018584345.1 Thuja plicata | reverse complement strand
TCTTAGGTTAGGTCAGATCCAATGGATCATTCCATCTTTGCATTACATTTACTTCTCCAAAGTAGTCTCTAATTAAATCTTGAAACCATGCATTAATTACGGTTACCCATACATTAAATGATGTGGAAAAAATCTTTAATTAACATTACATATCCCAATAAAAATAACTAAGTCAGCCAGAGATCTCAAATCTCATCATTAATTCAATTACTGTAAGTCGGCCAACATCACTGTTTCCACTTGGCAATTTCAATGGTGCTCGACATTGAACAACTTTTTCTCGTCACAAGAAACTTTGCTCGGCACAAGCAACTTTTCTTGGCACAAGCCAAACTTGCTCGGCATAGAACAGCCAGAAAAATTGTCTTTGAAAGATAAACAACTAATTACTTTTCCGGAGTGCCAACTAATCAAGTACCCTTTTAATTTCCTTAACTCAACCATTCACTTGGTCTTCTTGTTAAATCTTCTTCATCATCAGTAGATATGGTACTCAAACAGATAACAATAGTCTCACCAGTTAAGGTTTGACATCAATGACAAAATAACAATTGCTTGAATTGTCACTTTCCAACATTGTGATGGAATTTTCAAATGGATAGGGACAAATATCTTCAAAATAAAAATCCTTTTTTACCCCATTTTGTAAACCATGCACAAGGTTTTTGAGTTCATTAAATTTTTGGGCTAAATCTGGAGCATTTTGCATGGCAAATGGTGGTACATAAGCTCTACCTCCTCCAAATTGTGTAGCTGAAAACCTTGTGGAGGTCATACCAATAGTAGGAGGATGTATATATTGATAAATTTAGATGTGTTGGTTGTGGATGTCTTCATACCTATTGTTTGAAACATAGATGATGTGGGAAAAGGTGTGGAAATATGCTTTATGTTGTTGACATTAGCACTTTCTCCTTGATTAGTATTTGTCATTGCGTGAGTGCTATTGTGCGCAGTAATGTTTGGCAAGACACTTAGGATCTGTTGAATTTGTTCTTGTGTCAATTGGGGTGTTGTTGTAGTTGTTGATACAGGTGTTGATGTTGGTATTGGCGTGGAAGGTTCACTAACAACTCCTTTACCAGTATCACATGATGATGTAGCATTTGAAGTAGAAACCATGGCTGCAGTAGTGGCAGTGGCAACTTTGGTGATGTTTCAGGTAAGGAGTGTTTCATCAAAATTAGTGGGCACTGTGACACCATTTTGAATAAGATTCAAGAATATTTCACTGTTGTTTTGAGTAATGGCCTTCTTAACCATTTCTACATTGTATGGATCGCTAAGGAAGTTGATTACTTGGGTAGGTCTTTCTTCTTGTTCCACTAACTCAATTTGTTTGGGAACTCCCTTAGCTTGTACTTCAGTGCCTTGAAAGTATTGACAGGCAAAAGGATTCTCCTCATAGGTAGTGGTGTTGAGTGTTGCACGCCTCATGTTTCTAGCTTGGGATCGAGTGACTACCATACAATGGTGGAATTTAGAAGAATGGAAGACAAGAAGATGTAAGATTTGAGAGATGAAGTGGAATGGAGAAAAGATCTTATTCCTGATTTGATTTGATTTGATTAGATTGGATAAGGATTGATGATTGATTAAGGATTGATTGATTGATTATTGATTTTGATTTAATGGTTTTTGGAACAAAACCTAAGCATGACAAGACCTTGTAATGATACAAACATAAAGGGATTAAGTGATATTTTTTGTACTTGGAGATGGAATTGTGATCTCAACCAAAATGAGACATCACTAAGGGATTTAAATTACTTGAGATGGACTGATGGTCTACAAGAAATGTTGTGTTTTGAGGATGAAGGTTTGTAATACTTTGATGAAGATCTTTCAACCTAAAAGGATTGATTTGATTTGATGTGAAGAGATTTGATCTACTACTCCAAGAGAAGGAATGATGCTTGATGATGATGGAAGAATTTGAAGAATTGATCTTTAAAAACAAGAGGGTTGTCTATTCGTACTACTCAAGGGTGACAGAGGCACGGTTGATAGGATACTTGGCCATGACATTGTAGATTTTGTTGTTGTACATGATTTTTTCAATTTTCTCACAATACTTAATTTCTTGCTTGATTGATGTGGAAATGTGTTAATATTATTTGGATTTGTGAGTGGTTTCTTTCTGTTCTCAGTAGATTGGAGGTGTTGGAAGCTTAACCTTCTTATGTTTCTTGGAACTGGTCATGTCATATGGTGAAAAATCTGGTTTTGACTGAATGACTAAATATTTTAGAGCAAATGGTTTTAGGGTCCCACAAAAGACCAAATTTCAAATATTTCAGAAGATTTTGGAGCTCACTATTTTCAAGCAGAGATGGTAGTCTCAGACGTAGCCAGTGATATGCACAGATGATGATCTATGCAGATGGTGATGTTCTCAGATGACGACTCCAGAGCGGAGTCAGTAGACTATTGCTAAAGTAGTGTTTTGATGTTTTGACAGATTTTTGATTTCAACTTGGTCTTCAGTAGATTTGTGCGATGGCAAGAACCAATTTTAGCATACTCAAACCAACAAATAACCAACAAGTGTCTTAAACAATCCAACAAGGGACAAAGAAACCTTGAGGGATACAAGAAAGTGTGACTTTGGGGAACTTTGATAAAATTGCAATATTTCGTTTGTGTATGCTCAAGTGACTCTTTCAAGCCACTTATGTTTTTACGTGCTTTAACACAACAAAGATAGTACAAACAGTAGCTACCTTAGGGAATTGGCTTTGCATAAAATATTATATGCCCATTGCTTGCTATTCCTTTAGCTCACACAACAGTGTCACCCCTGGAAGGACGCCCATGTTTTTTCCTTTTTCTAGGAATTGTTGCCATGCTACGAAGATCTCTTTCACAACACAATACCCTAGGAGACGTATAATGGAAATCTTGGGGGAGAATATTCCTTCCCCTTGCACTACAATAAGTCATCATTTAGAGGTGAATCAGGTAGAAAACTAATTTATAGTTGCTGATAAGATTCTTGGCATCTCTGCAATCGGTTTGTACGGCATGAAACACTTAAGTCTCTAGTTCAACCATGCCAGTGTCCTGAGGATATTCACTCAGTATGGACTACCATTGAACACAACCCACCCAAGCTTGAAGGGATAAAGTGGACCTTTGGGTCACACCTTATTTCTATACCGGCCGAAAGGATTTACCAATTTAAGGTCGTCCTCTAAAGGGGAAGCGCACCCTCTAGACAAGCCTCTCTAGAAGTTAAATTAAGCTAAGATTTGTCTTCACCCAAGTTCTACAAAGGCAAGGGGAGAGAATATGACTATAGTTTAATCATAGCATCATGTAAATTAAGGGATCCATCTAATGACAAATAGCTCGAAAGATGTGTTGAAAAACACTTCTTCAAAAACACCAAAAAGAGCTCATTTCCAAATTGAACCTAATTAGAACACCTAAGTGTTTTCTACCTAAGAAAAAGACACAATAGTATGGTTAAGCATGCAAGTTCAATTCATTTCTCACACATCAATAAAGAAATCTTGTAAAAAAGTGTTTTTGTTTGCCTTAATTCATTCAATATTTGTGAGGTTCATTCCCTTATGCATTCAAAATTATATGTGGTTGATTTCTCTCTTAAACAATATTCATTCAAAGACTAATGTTTAAACATACAAGTTCATTTCCAAAAATTTGTTAAAAAACCCAAGGGAACCTACATGAAAAAATTTTAGTATTTTTTTGGAGCCTTTAACTATGAAATGTTGCAAAAATATTAGAACACGAAAAAATTGCGTAGCTGGCGATCTGCACAGACGGTGATTTGCATAGAAGGTGATCTGCACAGACGGTGATCTGTGCGGATGGTGATTTACTTGCATAGATGACTGAATAAAAATTGTCAGATTATATTATAAAAATGACTTAGCATGCATAAATATTAAATTTTTTATCAATTTCAACAACATCTAACTCTTAAAAAGCATCACTCTGTCATAAACCCGAGATTTAGAAAGCTTAAAATCTGATAAAAAATAGTTTAAAACATTGTTATTCTAAGTCCATTTTTGGATAGGAGGAGATGGCTCTCTGTGTGCACAGATGATGAAGAAGTGCAGATGGCGATTTGTGCAGACTGACTTCTGGAAATGCGGACGGCAGAATCAGAGCGTAGATGGCTCTACGTAAATTTTTTCTAGAACTACAAAAAAAACATAAAATATGTTATAAAAAAAGGATGTGGGTCCCACTGGGCGTGCAAAAATGTATGTGATAAAACCTACCTATCAAACACAATCACTTAAACATGCAAACAACAAAGATTAGTCATTAGGAATCACAAATAAGTTAGCATATTCAAATGAAAGCTTGAAGCAAATGGGTTGACACCACAACCTTCGATGAGCCAAACAAGTGCACCCAAGCCTTGTTGATTTTCTCTTAGAGATATTTGTGGGCGTGCTCTCCCAACACAATATTAGAAATTCCACTAGATTGATGGATGAAAGATAAAATGCATAGTAATGGATATAAAGAAGAGCTCAAGAACAAGTATGAGGAACTTGTCTCAAGCCTTCATCAAATGATGAGAATGAATATGCAAAACTACGCTAACATGCTATGAAAGATCAAATGAAACTAGAACTAGATTCATTTCCATTATACCTAAGATGTGATTTCTAGATTTATTAAGAACATAAACCTGCAAATGCACTATAAAATTCTAGCACTAAACTAGCATGATAACAGTGCATAAATGAGAAATGATTTGCTCTTGACAATGGCCTCTATTTATAGTTTTTTTGGAGGAGAGAGAGGGCTTGGATGAGGTGGAGTTCATGTGGCATCCACATAGGTGCCACATGAGGGACACATAAGCTATGAAAGAGGCCCACTTTTCTCACACATGTGTGCACAATTTTTGATGTGATGGGTCAAGGTGTACTTAAAGTACACATGTGAAGGATCTTGTAAGAGGTGTAAGAGCTTTAGTCTAATAAAACAATTTTACAAAGTGTACGAAGGTGTCATCATGGGTGTAAGAAACTTTGTTGGCACCAAATTAGGATTATTTGGAAAAGTCAATTTTTTGAAATTTGCTCACACATGTGTGAGCAAATAATTAGGACTAATTTGTGTAGGAATTAATAAATTAGCCTAATTAACCTTAGTTAATTAGTGAGTAGGTCTATTTGGTGAGAGTGATGTGAGGTAGGGTAGGATCTAGGTTCAAATTAGCTTAATCTAAATTAAATTTAGATTAATTATAGTTTAGTAGAATTAAGTCATGTGGAGGAATAAATAAATTAAAAAATTTATTTAAAAGGGATTAATGGGGGGTAATGTATATAAATAAGATTTAATACATTAAAGGGGATGGTATTTAAATTAAATTTAAATACTAAGAAAAGTGAATCATATTTAATTAAATAAATAGAAGAATATAAAAAATATAATTAATTAATTAAAATTAATTATAATGATATGGGAATATTAATTAAATTAATATTTAAGGATGATTTTAGACGTCTACACTATCAGCCCAGATTATCTTTCCTATCTGGCATATAACATGCATTGCCAACCTCGTCCCTGTGCGAAAAAAGAATGGTGAGATCTGCCTATGTGTGGATTTTTGCAATTTAAACAAGGCATACAAGAAGGAAAATCACCCTCTCCCCTCGTTGGATGAGGTATTGCAAATTGTTAAAGGTTCTCAAATGATGTCCTTCCTGGATGGATACTCTGGATATAACCAAGTTATGGTTAAATTCAAAGACAGAGATAAAATGATGTTCACCACCAAGTGGGGAACGTTTGCATATTGGAGAATGCCCTTTGGCCTCATCAACATAGGGGCCACATTTCAAAAGGCCATGGACATTATGTTTGAGGGCCTGGTCAACAAATGCATAATCATCTATATGGATGATTTAACAGTCTTTTCTCAGGACATGCATGATCATTTTTCTCACCTCGCCCATATCTGTGAGAGATGTCACCGGTATGGTATCTCCCTCAACCCCAAGAAATTCATATTAGGGGTCACTGAAGGAAATTTTCTCAGGCATATAGTCTCTGAGAAATGGATATCCATTCACACTGAGAGAGTTGAAGCATAGCTGAATTTATGAATGCTCGACAGTAAAAAGGAGATGAGATCTTTCTTTGGGAAGATAAATTTTGTCTAGCGGTTCATAACTAGATTCGCCAAGATCATTAAACCACTCAATGACATGATGAATAAAGATACCAAGATTGAGTGGAGCCTCGAAGCAAAGCGAGCATTTTCTCAGATCAAGAAAACCATAGTGGAGGCACCAATCTTGGAAAGTCTGGACTATTCCCTCCCATTTCACATCTACTCCTTTGCTTCACCGCATTCTGTAGCGGTAGTCTTAACCCATAAGGTTGAAGGTGAAGAGTGACCCATCAATTTCATGAGCTCCCCCTTCAAAATGTTGAAGTTCGATATATGCCTTTGGAAAAGTCCAGGCTGTGAAGAAATTTTGGCATTACATTCTTCGGAGCAAAGTCCATGCTATCATCCTGAATCAAGCTGTCAAATCCTTACTGTTGCAGATTGAAGTGGGAAAATGCCAGGGGAAATGGATGGCCATCCACCAAGAATATGATCTTGAGATGCAACTAATGAAGATAGTTTGAGATCAGCAACTGTGTAGAGCGATAGTAGAAGTAACTCCAAACATCGAATGTCAAACCTATACTGTGGAGTCCATCACTCAAGATCCATGGTACACCAACCTGGTATACTTGTTGTTTAATAACAGGTGCTTGGAGGGGCTTCCCCCAAACAAATGTAGCACCCTGTGACTGAAAAGCACACACTTCATGATCAAGAACAGAATTCTTTTTTTGAAAGAATTTCAAAGGGATTTACCTTCGATGCATAGACAGGCACCAAGTTGTCGAAATGATAGAATAATTCCATGGGAAGTTTGGAACTGGGCATGGCTCAGCTGATGCCACTCCCACCAGATTATCTAGAATGGATACTACTAGCCCTTCATCTTCAAAGACGTCTACACTCACGTGAGGAAATGTCACACTTTCCAAACTATAGCCCATCATGAGCAGAACTCGTCCATGCCTTTGCAGTTGGTCTTTGAAGTTTGACCCTTCACCCAATGGGCATTTGATTTTATTTGGGAAATCAACCCCAACTTATCCACCAACCACTAGTATATTTTTACTGTGACCAATTACTGCACCCAGTGGTCCAAGGCAATTCCATGTAAGAACAACATGACAGACTTAGTTATCAAATTCTTCGAAGAAAACATAGTCACCAGATTCAGAATGCCCTTTGCTATAGTGTGTGACAATGGTTTGGCATTTTCTATAGCATAGCTACTAGAGTGGACCTATGAAATAAAGATCACCTTGAATTTCTCTAGCAAATACTACCACTAGGGTAACGGTGTGGCTGAGTCTACTAAAAAAAATCTGCTGGAGGTGATCAAACATTTGCTAGAATGGAATCCCTAGAATTGGCACCAAAAGCTTAGTTTTTCTCTTTGGACAGATCATATCAGAATCAAGGCAGCCTTGGGGACTTCCCCATTTCACTTGGTTTATGGCTAGAATCCTATGTTCCATATCAACTTACAAATCTCAGTTTTATAGGTCATGCATGAGTTCAACGCCCGGGACAACATTGTGGAGGTTCAGCTCTTGAACATGGTGAGGATGGAGGAACAAAGAGACACAACACTAGAACATTTTGTGCATCATCAAACAGTCATCAAGTAATGGTTTTACCAGAGAGCCCAATACAAAGCCTTTTAGGTTTCAGACCTAGTCCTTCTGTGGGACAAGGCCTGCGAAAAGAAAGGAAAGCACACCAAATTTCAAAGGCTCTAGCTTGGACCATACCTAATCTCAAAAATCTGTGTGGCCAACACCTATTGTCTTAGTACCACAACCAGAGAAGTCATCCCATTTCCCATCAATGGATAGTTTCTCAAGCACTACTTCGAATGAGGAAGAGGTAGGTTTGCCCAAAATTGTATTATATGTAAATGTTTTCCTGTTTGTAAATATCTTTTTCCCGGTGCTCCTAGGAGTGCCTTGTCCTTGTAAATAAGTTTTGGTGGTATTTTGGGGACACCTTCTTTCCTTTTTTCTTTGTTGTCTTTGGTTTTCTCTTTTTTCTGTCTTGTTTTCAGGTTCTCAACATGTTTCCCTGTTCTTGTAGATAGGTGTGCTTCACATGACATCTAGTCTTTGGAATTGGCGCCTTGTGTTTGGGTTAGTCTTGAATCTATTGTTAGCATGGTGGAATTTGTCTGTATTTTAGAGTTATTTTGTATGTATGGAAAAAGGTTATAGGTAATCTTCATCAGATTCATATCTTGAAAATCTTGACATTGGTTAATAGAAAATCTAAGAACCAAGTAATAATATGGTCCTTGAGAGCAGATTGGTTGCACTAGTTATTGGCCTAGTTTCAAAATCATTAGAATATTCTGGGTCCAAAACGTCTCTCCTATTCAACAATTTAAAATGGATGGTAAGGTGAAAGAAGTACCGTCTTCCCCATCTTCAAAAGAAAAGAAAGAAAAACTGAAGAATAGAGAATTCTGATACCCAAGGGATCGTGTAAGATATAATGATTTTGGTTCAATGTATTCAGTGCCCTCTCTCTTCTCCCAGAAGTCATCGACTTAATTTTCTTCCAAATCACACTTTTCACGACTAAAAAAAGATCAAGGGATTGAATCAATGATGAGTTGGATTTTCTCAGACACCTCGCACCTTGCAAGTGGAATTCTCTAGGTAAAGGTGAGTTCTGGTTTTGCTAACCAAAGATTATGTAGTTCTCAAATGCACTAAGGAATTTGTCCCAGTGAGTCGTCATTTGTTACGTCCTGCATACGCATCCCTACATTTTGTTGGAAAAATATTGGGTCCCCCCCCTTTTTTTTCTTTTTCCTTGTTCCTTTTTCTTTTTTTTTCTTCTGGCCTTTGCTTTCGCGAGGTCGTTGTTTTCTTTTATTTTTGGTTTCTCTTCCTTCGGGACCCAGTCTCAGAGTATTTTTGTTTCTGTGCCAACTAAAGTCTAAACTTCAGGATTCTTTGTCACTACTTCCTCTTTTGTTAGAGGGTGTGGTTGCATAGGATCCCTAGGTCCAAAATCCAGAGGTTTTCCTTTTCTTGGGACATGTGAAAGGAAGCAGTACATTTTCACCCTAGGGGTATAAATGGAGTTTCACTTGTAATTTTCACATTTATTGCGAACAAGATTACCTAGAGCGATTAGAGTGAATTTGCGTTAAGTGTGATTGGTTTGGAAGGATTAACAGTTCTTTCTAGTAAAGCTGGCATTCGAGCTTGTGTGCACTTTTGGCTTTCCTGTAAATATTTTGGTGTTCATGTCCATGAGGCTTCCTAGTTTACAATGCACCTCCCATGCTCCTCTCGCATTTCCTGGTTTCAAGGTAGTTCCCTTGGCTCTCTACTGGTTTTCTCTTTGTTTTGTTGTGTCCTTTCCTTTCTACTTTTCTCTTTCCTTGTTTGGCCTTGCCTCTATTTTTGTTTTGTCTTCTGGTTTGTCGTCACCTCTCGTTGGTGGAATGGCTCTGCAGGAATGTTTTTCGCCTTCCTTGCACTGTGTTTTTGTTGTAAATAGTGTACATTCTTGAAGATTCTGTAAGTAGTTGTAATTTCTGTGTAAATTATCATAACTTCTCTATAAATAGTAAATAGTCTGTTGGATAGGGTCATTTTCTATAAAAATTTCCATTCTTTGACTTCCCATGTAAATTGGGTCTATATATTGGTCTGTACATTATTGTGATGACCCTTCCTATGGTGATCTCGCTGCACTGTCCATGTCGTATACCCAAGTTTCGAGCTTGCCCACCTGGTGTCTACTTGGTTCAAACTCAACACCTTGCCTATTTGAGCCATGGTGGTTTTTTCTCTCCTCTGTCACTACATCATTGATGGCGGGATGAAATTCCCTCATGCATGAAGATTCAAAACCATTTCATCTGGCATTCAATTCATCCATGTCCAAACATCTGTCAACATTAATGCCATTATGTCATTTATTACATGACCATGTGACAACCCACATCAGCCCAGTACGGCTCACTGCCCGATCACTTTGATAATAGCTTGTCTCTCTAGACTTTTGGTGTTGAGAATTCCTCAGACCTTCATCCCATTTATCACATAGACCAATATCCCCAAAACCCCTAGGTGTCGATCAAATGCTATATAAGTTGTTAATTGTTATATTTCCAAGATTTGATGCTGGCTAATATCTTTTGACAATAGGTGCAAAATGGTGGTGAACTCTTTAGAGTCTGTAAAACTACTTTATATGTTACCACACATATTAACAGTTGTCTGGTCTTGTAGGTTGTAGATTATCCAACGAATAATGTCTGAATTAACAACTCCTCGTGGAAGTTTGGAACTTCTGACTACCTCCACTCGGGCGGCCACTAAGACAAAGGTAGAGAAAATATTGGCCAAGCTCCCATTGACATCCAAATACCTGAGGGATGGTGTCCTTGTGGGATCAAAAGTGGATTCTGTTGACGGGGTTTTGTTGACCGGGTCCACCAACAGTCATAAGTTGTCATCAGGTACCGGGGGTACCAGCCAACTCTTCCTGCAAAGGTTATCTGGGGAAGTTAGATTCCCTAGGCCTCCAAGCACCTGGGTGTCGGTCACAATGGTGCGGGGTTCGGTTGGGAGAAGTGACTATTTTCAAGGGGGATAGCTAGTTTCTTCAACTCATTCTCTCGGGAGATTCAGGACGGTGAGGGTTTTCCAAGCATTCTACACTTAGCAAATAAATTGAAGAAGATCCTGCAAGGTCAGAAATACTTCATCTATCTATATTTATGCTTAAACATTCAAAACATCAATAATGCTCTGATATACTACACTAAATACCAAAGAAATACACAACCATCAGTTTGTATTTTATCAGTAGCAAGGGAAAAGAGGTCATTAAGCTACTTGAAATATCAGAGTAGAAGACATAAGGAACATGAAACATAAAATACCATTAACTCAAAATTTTGAATGCCAACAACATCATTGCAAAGAACTCTCCCTTCTTCATTAATATTTCTTCCAGCAAGCACTGGTGCGTGATACAATGGTGGCTCCAAGGGAGCATCTAACTATTGGAAACTGAAATAATGGAGCATTGAGCTCTGCAACTGAAATGAAAAATTTCTTTTATATTACTGTGGACAGAAAAATCATCAATTTCACCGACCCTTGGAAATGGGCCAGACTTACTATTTATACACATTTTCACCTAACCCTAACCCTAACCCTATTTTGCATTTCACTGCAATAAAATATAATATATGGGGGCCAGTACTACCTGCACCGCCCTACAAAAGACCTTGAGATGGAATAGGCCTGACATGTCAGAAGAATAAGACAAGAAGGTAGAGTAGAAGAATTAGCCTCGAGAAGAGAGCCAAGAGAGAGAAAGAAGAAATCAAATCCCTAGGGATCGAGGCTACATGCTTCATAAATGGGAAATATGGCACCCTGTCTCCAATGTGCCAGGTGTACCTCTGAAGCGGTGCCTCGAGAAGACCATCTATCAAAAAAAAAATTGTTGATATGACGTTCCTTGATGTAGCCAAATACCTTCTAACAACCTTTATTAACCACTTCTAAAAGTGACCGGTCAGCCTCGGGGACCGGGACATGGATCACTTGAAAGAATACAAAATTTGAGATCCGAGACTCTAGGATCTGGGAACTTACATTCTGAAAGAATAAAGAATACAAAATTCTTAGGTTTTCTCCAGCCTCTGGAGAAACTTTACTATTTCTTGTTATCATTGAAGGTTTAGAGAAGATAGGAGATTCCATCCTCATCAAATTTTCCTAGAATGTATTCCTCTGGAGTGCATGTGTTGGTGCTGAATGGGTCCACTTCGGAGACCTTTGCAATAAATACCTTGTACATATTTTAAGAATATTGCACCATGTTGACTTTATCATGTAGAGCCCCTACCAGTTGCTTGAGTACCTCCAATGTGAGGTCAAGTCAAGAGTGTTGGGTCCTCACAAAGTCAAATGATTCTTCTCCCAAAATCCCAGATTTAGAGACCATCTCTTCCCCGAGGTTGAGGAGCTCCTCCAGCTCCACCTTCCATGCTTCATAGTTTTCCATGTCACCCTCCCATATATTAAGAATAGTCTCTACCTGATGAAGAATATGTTGTGCCACATATAAATTTGGGAGGGTGGATATTAGGAAATGCTGAGTGTTTCCTATTTGCAAAGTGATCCACTCATCGACCGCTTGGGCCTTCTTCTTCATTACTCGCAGGGAGTCAATGTCACTCTATGGTAATGGTGCATTAGATGTGGAGGCCTCCAGAGGAATGTCACTAATAGGCTGGGCCAACTCAGTAAGCAACCCCACGAGGTTCATTGTCTTTTATTTTTCTACTTTGAGCCTTTGGGCCTCCTTTTCGTATCGGGCCTCCACTGCCCTAGTCGCTTCTTCCAACAGGTTTACTTCACCCTGCTTTCCTCTCTTCCCCAGTGATATTTTTGTGATATCGTAATCTCTGGCCTCTGTGGTCACCTTGTCGGTGTCTAGGGGAGGTATTGCCACAACTACAACTATTTCTCTGCCTAGCCCGGTTCGAAGGGTATGAACCGTCCAAGCTTTCTTGGCCTTTGGTGGTTCCTAGACCTAGGCCATCATCTCAGCTAGAGAGAGGTGAGCTCTCAGGGTGGATGGGGCCTTTCTTTTCTTGCTCTCTACTAGCCATTAAGGTGGCAGGGGTGGCTTATTCACCAAAGTCTATTCTTTTAGTTCTTCCCTGGTGCCTTGTTGTTGTTCCCCCTCAGTGGTGTGGGTCTCACCTGCCCCTTTTCCTTTATCCTGGGTCTCATCAAGAACATTTCTCCCGACGACGTTTGTCTCTTCTGCCTTTTCCTCTACATCCTCAGCTTTGTCTGGATCTTCATCAGCTATCCTGGGGGTTTCCTCCTCTCATTGTCCTTACTCTTCAGCCTCAGTCATCAGGATCTCTTCTTCTTCTGATACATCCTTTGGAAATAGGGGAGGTACCGAGCAAAGATTTAGCGTTTGTGCCAAATTTATTACCCGCCCAAAGGTTGCTCCGGGGAGTGGTGCTTGGAATGTGGTAGCTGAGCTTACGATTCCTCCCATAGGTCTAATTCCCTTAGCTGATGCCACTTGTTCACTCTGCTTTTGTTGGTCCACCCCCGCATCTTGCATCTCTAGAGCTTTGAAGGCGATTTCCTGCTCTATTTCCATTTTCTCTTCTTGCTCCTGCACAGTTCTTCATTTTTTAGCTTCCTCTTCTGCTGGGACTTCTTCCATCTACTCGATGTCCCCCTGTAAGTTACCAAACTCATTGGTTGCAAAAACATCATCAAACTCATCCTGTGGAGGAGGGTGGGCTGGGACATCAACAGTTTATGCTTCCTTCTCTGGCTCTGGGGAGTCAAAAGAAAGGATTTCAACTTGTGGAGTCTAGAGCATCCCCAGCTCTGGCTCCTTCTTAGGCTTAGGGTCAATCCTCCTCCTTCTCCAGGTAATCAAGGGTGGGCCTGCATCCCTTACTACTGCTTGCTTCATTGGATCCACCCCTGTTGCCTTAACCATTAAGGCCTCCAGTGAAGGGGAGGATGGAGGACAAACAGGTCTGATCATGAGAATCGGGGTAGCCAACCATGTGATTAGGTTCTCCCTCATTTGCTAGGAGGCTGCTACTGATTGCCTTATTTTTTCTTTAATAGGGACTTCTTGCATAGGAGGAGTTGTATCTATTCATTTTCCTTTATCCACTCTCTGTGAAGAAGTCCCGGCCCCTGGGGTTTCTTTTGGTACTGGCTGGGCCGCTCTGTGGACACTCCCGGGGCACACCCTCTTGAAGTAAGTATGGCTACACTCGACCACCTCATGGGTGAAGTCCTCAATGGTGGACCATTCCTGGGCATCCCAGTTTATAGGTGGGAGAGCCAATGTATCGATCCCCTTTTCTTTGTACTAGGGATCTATCGTGGAGCTAACGTCTGAGAAGTCCTCCAGGAATCTCCTGAGTTTCAATATTTCCATCATGCCCACAGTCATCTTGACATACTGCTGGCTCTAGACCTCCACATTATCCTAGAAATCTTGCCAAAATTCCTCCATATGGTATTGATGGGGCTCTAAAGACTGGGGAAGTGCCGCTGTAATATTTCCATGCGGATCAAAATGCTTCCGCGCCAAGTAGAACTCTGCCAAGTTATAGCTTTTTAACTCATTGTCTGCTTCTTTGGCGGTGGTCAGACTGCATTAATAATTCCCACAAGTGATTGGGAATGGAATATTAGTTACCTTCTTCAGGGCATAGAAGGCATGCAGCTCCATTATCTGCATGCAAAATTTCAGGAGGACTATCTTGTCCCCGCAGTGCTTGGGCAACAAGTAGGGTTTTCTGGAGAAGCCGGTCACCCTTATGTATGTATGTTGCTAAAATTATATATAATTGTGTCCATAACCCTGGACCAAATTCATCACCTCTGTGGATAGGTGGTATCTTGCATCCAGGGTGGGTGTGAGTAGGTGGTAATAAATGAACGCGTCGTTCACTCTGCAAAAACTAGGGAAACTGGCCTCCCATTGAATCTGTGGGAAGTAGTCCTAAGGGGCCTTCTGATCTAGGCCAAGCCTGAGTACGCAATCAATGAGTAGACCCTTGGTGTGGGGCCTTTGATGTGCCAAGGCCTAGAGAACATAAGAAGTCATATAGAACTTCTTCTTCTTGGCCAGTTGGAGGAACTGGGAGTCGACATGATTTGATATTATGGCTACCCAGTCAAAAAACTCCCCTGCTGTACTTATACCAAGTAAGAAGTAGTACATCCACCCAAAAAATTCTTGGGCATGCTATTTCCCAAAGACCTGGCATAGTGCTATTATCCCCATCTGGATGCTCTCTTTGAATTCAGACCTGGGGATCTCTAGCTTCATCCTCTTAGGGTCCCTCTTCGGGACTTTGAGCCAATTGTTGTTCATGTATATGCGGGCCACCTCCTCCAATTTCTTGAATTGGACCAAGGCATCAGACCGGGTGACCACGATCGGCTTGGAAAATTGAGGGATTCCCAAGCTCCTCTGGAAGGTATCAGGGTCAAGAGATACTAAAGGCGTAGGGTACCCTATTGGCTCTGGCGGTGCCAGCATAGCAGCCCAAATAGATGGGTTGTAAAGAGATGAGAGTGTGAGAATAAGCTTCGATGACTGCACTGAGCACAAGAAGCAAGCTTCTTTAAGGATCCTAGAGTTTCCAATTTTAATGGCCAAAGGATCTCTGGCCTGTCGTTGAATGTACATAACTTTGACCAAGGCCTGTATTTCTGGCCATGTTCCGACGCTAGTGTCGATAAGAAGTTGGACCTTGGACTTAATCTTTGAGCCCGCGATGACTCCATCCTTTAAGTATTTCAGGATCAAAGGCATCCTTTCCAGAGCCTTCTCTATTTTGGATTTTACTGACGCCATGGTACTTGCTGTGGATGGAAGTTTCAGACTTCTGAGTGGTGAGGATGCGGATGCTTCAGACATGTTTGAAAGTACTACTCTAGAAATTTGCAAGGCAAAGTGACCATCAGAATGCATTAATAAGTAAATACTTCAGGGTCCGGAGATCTTACCACCGCGGTGTCTGCTTTCCCTGAAAAGTTAGTTTCATTCAAAAACTCCAGAAAGCACACATACATATTATGAACTTAGGAATTTGATTGACCATCCAGGTCCAGGAATTTTATCACATTTGGTAAGAAGGACATGGGATGGATGATGGCAGGAGACCCAGAGCCCGAAGAAGTAACCATTGGTAAAGATGTGTACAAAAAGGCAAATCGTCAAACCCATGTGGGCACCACATGGGTGAGTAATAAATGGGAGTTATGGCGATGACGGCGGAGCCAACTGTCTGAATGTGTGAAAAGTGAAGGCCACTTGGACAGATTTAAATGTGCACATGGGACATAAATGAGGGCCAGGCTAGTTTTATAGAGGAGAGAGAAAATTGCCTATTTTAAACTAGCCAAGAGCCGAGTTTCAAATAGGTGGTATTCTACTCAGAATGAGCTTGTAGATGAAAACTAGTGACATAGCCAGCATGATGGGCTTGCTAAGCTACCCGACAGGATACACATAGGATATACATCAGAGCCAAGGGATATACATGTAGATTGGAGGGATATACAACAAATATACACTAAGTTTACATATATACACCGCAGAATGAATATCTATAAGAAAATAGGTAAAGAACAGAATATCTACAACTTTCTACATTATGTACAGACTAGAATACACCTGCATAGAGGGTGGACAACCCTCTGGCAGAGCTGACCTACCAACGGGCGGTAGAACCAGAAAGAAAGGAAGGACAAACAAAACAAAAAGGCAAAGGCAACAAAAACAAAAAGAAAACAATGACACCAGACAGAAGGAAAGTCAAAGGGAGAGGAGGCAATAACCTTAAAATGTAGGAAGAGAGAAAAGGAAGCCTCTGTAGAAGCTCTGCAATAGCTACAACTACCAAACGATCACAACCAGCCACCACAAACCACTCACAATCGCTTGGGAATGTTGGAAATATTTCGCACTGGATTATCATTAATTTTCTACAAATCACTCTGAAATCGCTCTGATTGCTTGAGTGTTTAAAACATGGTAAATGTGAAAATGATAGGTAACTTCTATTTATACCCACGGTAAAAAGGAAAGCCACCTCTCCATCCAAAAACTCCAGACAGATAGACCTCTGGACTCCAGGCCTAGGGATTCCCTACGACGATATCATCTTAAGGAAAGAGAACATTTTGGCTAAAGATCCCAGAGTCCGGAGTCCAGACCCCAACAAAGGATGACCAACTCTGGGACCGGGGTCCTGGAGGCATGAGAAACCAATAAAACAAAGCACAACCGCGGGGAAGAAAACCCCGGAGAAAGAAAACAAAAAGAAGACAGGAAAAAGACAAGGCAAGAATAAAAAGAAAAATAACAAAAAGGGGGACCCAACATTTTTCACACAAAATGTAGGGACGGGGATGTCGGGCATAACAGATTCCAAACTCTAAGATATCACCGACATAGAGGTCGAACAATGGGTAGAATTACAAGGCCTTGTCTAGATAATGTATCAAAAATAATCTATCGATGATGATATGGCATAGAACGTGGTTGCCTTCAGCATTATCAAAGCTACCTATTTCCCCTCCTTGGTGCTATCACCGAAGCTGATTCTCCACCTAGAAAAGCACTACAACACACCCACCTAGGTTGTTTTTCTTGCTGATTCCCTACCATTGAACTACCTAGTGGCCATTGTTACTCTTGATGCTGCCACCTTTTCTTTGGGACTAGGGATCCCCTAGTTCAAAAATGCTACCATTATCTCTCAGTCTACATCACTAAAGGAGTTTGAGAAACTTCCACATCTTGCTTGGCAACATCTCAATTCTTACTGGTTAAAGTGCCTGACGAGGGACTACAAGAAAATGAAGCTGGAGATCCACCACATGGATTTCAAGGAATGTGTACAGGCGGGGATCATCTTTTTGTGTAGGCTCTTTGGGGAACCCCATGCCAGAGACTTTTTAGCATAGATGTAATATTTCTTATACTGCATCACCACTCACAGACAAACCTTTGATTGGGTGACTATTATCACCAACCATGTGGACTTCCAACTGAACAATGTTAGCCAAAATTTGAGGTTCCACATGACTTCATATGTGTTATGGGCACTGGCACAAAAGAGACCCACTCTCTGAGATTTGCAGACAATGGGTGTTCTTGGGAACGGGCCTGACCAGAATGTCCCGTGAGAACAATATCCCCAGATCCAATGGGAAGATAGCTTCCCCAATTTTTTCTGGGTAAATGACACTTTCATTTACCACAACATTTTGACACTTACTCAGGATTCTGGGTAATGGCTATCCAAGGAAGGAATGACCTTGGTGAGTTCTTACGATAATTATTTTATTCAGTTTTAGCAACATTTTTACATTCAGGTGACTGGGTTTTCTGGAAATCCCTACCTACTCCCCAAGCATTGTGGGGATAGGATTATTCTTTTGGAGTTCTGCAGGAAAATTCTGGAACTTCATGCATTATTTGCATTGAATAAGGTTACCTCCCTCCCATTCCCATTCAATTGCGTGAACTATTCTTGCAGTCTTGTAGTGGCCAAGGAAGCCGATAATGAGTTGAAGAGTTTGGGACTGACCGAGTTCCACCTAGAAAAAAAAAAATTTGATCTAGTCAGAAAGATAAGTGCAACACTATCCTGGGCATCCACACCTCATGAGCCTCACATTGAGGATTTTTGGGTAGATTTCCAGGATTATTTTGACCTTCAGGCTCGGTAGCACTCAAGGATGTCCAAAGGGATGATGAAGAGCCTCATCCTTCAAACCTTACTAAAATATTTTTCAAACAGTGGGCCCTTGGAGGACCCAGCATACAAGGCACAGGGGATCGATAAGATGGATCTCCCTCAGGTGTATTGGGACACCCCAAAGAGTTTGACAATTGAGGATGTCATCTAGGGCATCATATAGAATAGTCATGATTACTTTGCACAAGTGTGCAAGAAGAGCACCTGTAGGGGTCCAATTTTGCGGGGGTCTACTTCAGCCTCTGGAGTTGCAGGGAAAAGTAAAGATAAGGGGAAAGAAAAAGAGAGGACCCCAGTCCAAGTTCCACCCCCAGATTTGCTCCCCATTTTGGAGCATGTTCATATTCAGCTTGAGGCGTCCTTCTAGATAATTCAAAAATTAAGTGCCCAGCTTTCCCATGGTCTTCTAGTTACTCCAGTGGGATCTTTCCTCCTGGTAGGATCCCCTTCATTAGAAACACTCATGAGCCATCAGACGGAGGCCGAGGTGGAATCTGCAGCCATTCTGGATGTCAGGGCTCCGTTACAGTTAAGAAGAAAGAAGCAAAGAGTGGATCCTCCCCCGAGCACAGATGTAGGCCCCGGGATGCCTAACGTTCCCCAGGTGGAACTCAGCCCCTCTTCTCCTAAACCAAAGTATCCTCTGATGGTCTCCCCTCCCCACGATGATTTTGATGATCTCTTCCATACAAAAGATTTGGTAAACTTACAGGCCGATGTGGTGAAGGAAATGGAGGAGATAGATGCACAATAAGAAGTGGCCCAAGAAAAAGAGGTCTGGGATAAAGAAAAAGAGTAGGAACAAGAAGCATGAGAAGATCCAAAAGATGTGGAATAAACATCGTTCCACGAGACCAAGACAGAATTAAGGCCATTGCAAGATTAGAAACCGACAATGGTTGGGGGAACCAGACCTTTGGGATCAATTGTATCCCCAGTTGTCATGCTACAAGTGCATCTAGTTACTCTAGGTGATCAAAGGCTCCAGAGTGCAACATTCAGCGAGGTGGTCTCTGCGGCCCAACAGTCAAATCTTGGTCAGACACCTCTGACTTCACCAAAAGATGTGCTCTTGGAGAAGAATGTCCTGACGGATGGTGTCGAAGAAGAACAACACCAACAAGATGATGGGGGTAGCCCTAGAAATGTGGATACTGAGATGACAGATGCTAGAAAAGATGGGGAAAATCTCAGTGATGTAAATGTAGATGCCACCGAGGTGGAAGATATAGGAAACCCCGAGGAACAAGAGAAAGAGTCTGATATGACTATGGATACTGGGGAAACACAACAAGACCCTGAAGATGGTCCCAATGCCTATGCCTTAGTAGAAAGACCACCCCAGCCGCCATAATAGCTAGTGGAATCTAGAAAAGGAAAGACCCCAGTGGTAGAAAGTGTTCCCCTCTCCTTGGCCGAAATGATGGCCCAAAATCAAGAGGCTAAAAATCCTAAGAAGACTTGGACCATCCATACCCTCCGAACTAGTCTAGGAGGAAGTATAGTCACAATAGTTGCGACACCTCCCTCAAATACAGACATGGCAGCAATAAGGGCCAAAGATTATACAATCACAAAAGTTCCTCTGGGGAGGAGAGACAAACAGGGTGAAGTGGACCTATTGAAGGAAGTTACCTGGGTAGTTGAGGCCTAGTATGACAAGTAGGCGTAGAAGCTGAAGGAGGAAAGAGAAAAGAATGAGAATCTCCTTAGGCTTCTTGCGGAACTAACATAGCCACTGGCCGAGATTCATCTAGAAGCCTCCACCTCCAGAACACCACTCCCATAGGGTGATATGGATTCTCTAAGGGCCATGAAAAAGAAGGTGCAGGCTGTAGATGGGTGGATCGCTAAGAAAATCAAAGTCATAAGGCAGTTTCTGGCGGAAAAACTCCTGGACCTTTATTAGGTCAACAACCTTGTGGGCCAGGTGAACTGCATCATTGTCTTATGGGAAAAGGATATAAAAAAGTATGAGGAGTGGAGGTCCAAATTAGAAGAGATAATGAACTTCAGGGAGGAAGAAATTATAGAGATTGGAGTTTTGGGAGAAGAGACCTTTGGATTCCTCTGGGCCCAACACTCTAGACTTGGCCTCAAAATTAAGGTGAGAAAGCAACTGGTACTGGCCCTAAAGAATAGAATCTCAAGATTCTAAAATTCTTTAGATTTATACATGACATTTGTAATAAGGGTTTCGCAAGTCAATCCCTTCACTATCGGGACTTGTGCCCCAAAATATTTTGTACTGAGAAAATTTGATGATTGATGGCTGATGCTCCGAGCTCATGACACAGTAAAAATAGCTAGAAAATTATAGGAAGGTGTTGGAGATATTGATGAACAATTGAGGGTTGTTAGTGACTGATGGGAATGCATCAAAGATGTAGATGAGGATGGAATTGGCTAGATTTTGGAGGCCTTCAAGAAAAAAAAGGAATAGTAGAGTTCTCCAGACACAAGGGATTTTCACTAGCATGATTTAGTTTCATAAAATTCATTATTCTTTGAGTGTAAGATCCTAGAATCTGGAATTCCAGGTCCAAAGTTTTGTACTCTTTCAGAGTGATCCGCATCTAGGTTCCCCAGAGCTGACCAATCACTGTCAAGCAGTTAATAAGGGCTCAGCAGGTAGGTGATCCCAATAAGGCATATCAGCCAAAGGGATGGCTCTGATAGTTGATTCTCTTGAGGCACCTCTCCTACATTTACTTCCTAATGTGCATCAAAGGTAGTGAGCCACAATCTGCATTTATGAGGCATGTAGCCTCAGATACTAGGACAATCACATTTCTTCTATAAATAACCCATCACTCTTCTCTATGCTGATTCTTCCATCTTTCTCTTCTTGTCCTGTTCCTCTGTCTTGTCAAACCTCTGCACTTTTTGAGGTGATTGTAAGTGGTGCAGGTAGTACCAACCATAGGATAATGTATTCTATTTGATGAGTGTATAGTTAGATTAGGTTAGTTTTAGGTCAAACATTGTATATAAATAAGAGGTCCGACCCCATAATAAGGGTCGCTGAAATTGATGATTTTGTAGTCCAACAAGTAATAGAAGATAGCTTTTCATTTTCAGTTGTTTTTAGGAGCTCAATGCTCAGTTTTTCTTAGTAGTTTAGAATTCTCCCCTGGAGCCATGATTGTACACGTTAGTGATGCTGGAATAGTTTTAGTTAATGAAGAAAGAAGGACATCTTATGGCTATCAGTTATACGTTGTTCTTATCTTTGGAGTTAGCAAACATCTTTTGTGCAGTATGTTTTCTTATGTCCTTTGCTCCTATATTCTAGTTTAGATTAATGATCTCATCTCCCCTTGCTACTGGATGCATGTGAATCACTGGTTCTTTATGTATTCGATATTTAGATAATTTTTATTGCATTGGAGCTTAGTTTGATGTTTGAACATTTATTACATAACTATAGGTAGAAATAGATATCTAACCATGATCGATCTTTTGAATTTTATTTGATAATCTAAATGCTTGCAGGAAACCCCATCCCCTCTTAAAATCCTTGAAGAAGATGAGTAAAAACCAGCTATCCCCTTACATAATAGTCACCTTCCCAACTTAGCTCCTCCGCACCGTCGAGACCCGACTACCAGGTGCTTTGAGGCTAGGAGAATTTATTCTCTAGAAAACCTCTTCAGGGAGAGTTGGCCGGTACCCTGGTACTCGATGACAACTTTACCTCTATTGGCAGAGCTAGTCACAAAGTCCCGTCAACAGATAGGAAATGAAATTAGTAAAATGACAAAACAACTTAGTTGGCTAAGCTAATTATAGAGTTAATTGTTTGATTACTTTGTTTTCATCAATCAGTTAAAAGCTAAATATAAGAAGGATATTTAAAGCATGTTTTATTCCTGAAAACAAAGAGAATTTTACAGATTAAAACTAAAGCAAGCATGGTGAGCTTTACAGATCAAGAAGTGATCAACGAACAAATTAAGAAGGATAAGAAATGGTGAAATAATGTCTATATAAAGAGACAAGTAATTTATTATTAGGAGAGGAATGGTGAAGATAATTCTGGTGAAGATGGAAGTCTTCATATAGATCTGATCATACAAGCTGAAGAATAGAGCTAAGAATTCTATAGACACTAAGCAACAGAGAAGCAACAACATTCACCAATCAGAAAGAAGTGGAGCAAAGGAATTGAAGAGAACATTGATCATATGAGGTATTATGAGCTTACAATAGATTTGAACATCTGTAAGATTAAGTTGTATTTATGAACATATCATACACTATTTCAGTTTAACCATTGATTCAGAAAATCTCTTAACATAGTAGGATTTAACCATCCTTTATATATTGAGATACATCCCAAGGAGTATCAAAAGGTTTTCATGTTGACAACATAGTGAATGCTAGGTCAAGTGATAAACTGTTAGTGATAAATCTTCTAACAAGGTTGCACTTAATAGTGTATTTTTAATCTTTAACAAGGTTGGCTCTTCACCGATCTCACTTTAGAAGAGTGAAAAATTTGGGTTACTGGTCCCAAGTGGTTTTTTCCCTAACAAGGTTTCCACATTAAAAATCCATTTGTCAAATGTGTATATGGTTCATTTTTTTGATGTTTTTATTTACACATTACTAAAATAGGATTGATCGGTAAAAAATAAGTTATTTACTATATTTTGATAAAGGTAAAGATAAGATAGATTGATATTTGGTAAAGCTTAAGGAAAGGATAAAAATAATATAAACACCGAGCAGTATATACATGTTAGATTTAAAAAAGGCAAACATCTTGTAGGACTGAAGATAACTAGAGGATTTATATTTGTGGTATAAAGTTTTGGGTTGATTTATTGGATTAATTTTTGAGGCCACTAATTCACCCCCCCCCCTCTTAGTTTTTATAACATAAGGATGATCCTTCTCCTACTAGTGTCCTTTTTGATGTTGATTGGGGTGCGTAGATTCCACACCAAAATTTGTTTAAGAGTATAAATCTCTAGCTTTAGAACAAGAAAAATATGAATCTAATCAATCAAAAAAAGATATTAACCCCTCTTTCTGATGAGCTTAGTAATAATTTTGTTGTTTCTTCCAATCCTAATGATGAAGGAATTATATTTTTCCATTAGTGTATACAAGGAAAAACATGATCTACACCATCGGTCTACTCTACACCGATAGACAGGGCACAACACTACCCGACGCCAAGGTTACCCGATACTGTCAAGTACAAAGCATCCTGACAAACACTATTTAGTGTTACCCGATGACAAAAAGGATAAAGGAACCCGATGAGTAACCAACTGTGAAACCCAATGAAACAGAAAAGAGAGGAACTCGATAGATGAAGGGAACCTGGCGATCAGTTTAACAAAGGAACACAGACAAAATTTCAGTTCAACCTGATGGTCAAGAACTGATAGTCAGTTACATCCCGCAAAAAGTGGATCTGACTTTCCACGTCAGATAAAACACTAAAGTTGTATATTTATCTTCTTTTTTTGTTTTAAATCTATTATGTGTAGATAAAGGAATGTAATTATTATTGTTTTAATCAGTTTAACTATTTTAAAACATGCAAACTAAAAGATCAAGGTCAAGTTGTATACCTTGGATCTAGAGTTAACTTTGTAATGCGTGATTCTAGTATAGGTAAAATACTTGTATAAATAGATGCTCAATCTATTGTGAACATGTTGTTTGATGATGATTATAGCCACTGAGAGAATCTAAGGATTGGGAAAGAGAATTCATGCAGAAGAACAAAAAAAAGCACCAATTCATTTTCAAGAACAGAACACAGGCTACCGACGAGTAGGAAATGGTATTAATCAATCACTATAGGTGATATTTATATTATGAGAGCTTTAATGGATTCGTGATCATCAATTATAGATTGTATACAATAATCTCAAACACATTGTACTCATACAAACAAGTGTAGTACACTTAAGAAATCATTTCAAGAAAGGTGGACCTAACAGTCCTATTGTAAATCTCTTAACCAAGTGCACACTTCATTAGTGTTTCTAAAAGCTCTTAACATAGTAGATCTTAAGAGGTATCCCCTTTAATACTCCTAATAGGGTAGATCATTATAAGTGATCAATTGTAAGCCTTTATTGGCTCCCTTCCATTCTGCAGATAGTGAAGTTTTGTGGGTGCCATCCCCACCGCAGTTTTTACTTCCTAACAAGATTTTTCTAGGATATGATATCTTGTGTTATGTGTTTATAACTTTCATGAATGTTTCTATGAATGTTGAAAACAATTAAAGATTATGAATTAATATTACATGCATAAGAAAGAACATCAAAAATCATCAATAATACAGTAAAGATTGTTTACTAATGATGAAAGGTGAAAAAAGTTAAAATTTTTAGAGGTACCGATTCACCTCTCCCCTCTCAGTACTACTTCCCATTAATCCCAATAATTGGTATCAGAGCTAAGTCTCTTCTTGGAAATATTAAAGGCTTAAGATCAAAGATCATACAATGGAGAATTACAAACTTGATAAGAATATTGAGAGTAAAAAGCTTGAGGTATAGATGTTCTATGAATAGTATAAAGAAGAAAGAATCAAGATGAGAGAGTTGTTGGATGAGAGAAAAGGTATGGAAACTCAGAGCAATAAAAAATATTATCAAGAAGAAGAGATTCCTGATTTCTTTGAATCTTCAGGATCAAATACAAGTAATGCATCAGACACATCAGAAGAGAACATCACAAATCTAAAGGAGATCAATCAACATCTGACAGAGCAAATAAAGATGCTGCAAATTGGTCAAGAGAACTAGATGGTAAGAATGATTGATGTGATGAGTTCTGCTAGAAAAGCTGAAATAGAAAGAACACTAGATATTGGTGATAGAAGAAAGATTACAGAGAAGCTACAAGAAAAGGAGTTAGATATTCAAAGACATTTTGAGCATCACCATGAGATTACAAATCAGATTATTCTTATGAGTCAAGAAGCAAACAGAATGAATATAGAACTCATTGAAAGAGTATAGGCTATCGGTGAACTAAGAGCAGAGAATGAAAAACAAAAGCATGAGGTTAGAATTCAAAAACAACATAATGAAATTATCAGAAAGGCTGAAGAAAGCAATAAAATAATCGATGATTTTCTTGAAGGACAACGAAGAGTCAACAACAACGGTCTAGGTTTTACCAAAAATGGAGAATCATCAAATCAAGCCAATCCAAAGAATGTCTATGAAAATCCAAGACCAAGAAAGCTAACATGCAAATACTGTGGAAAGCAAGGCCACACATCAAATGTGTGTAGAGGTAAAATAAAAGGTATTCCTAAATCTACATCTTTATTCATAGGATTCTGTTATAAATGTAACAAGAAAGGACATAAAGCATTTGAATGTAAGTCTAAGATGGAACAACCAAAGAAGGAAACCTACATGGACAAATACTATCCTACATGGAAGATGAATGGGCATACAAATAATGAATGCTGGAAATAGAAAAGGCAATCATGGAATCCTAAAGGTCAAGAAACTCCCTATCAACCAAAGAGAATCGGTAATCAATATGTATGGGACTATAGTACTTGGACAAACTATACAACATGTGGTAGATATGGTCACATTGCTGCAAACTACATGAGGGCATAGACCAAAAGGTCTAGAGGCTGGAAAAACCTTGGAATGGCATGCTTACACTATCACAAAGTTGGTCATCTCAAGAAAGACTACAAAGACCGAATGATAGAGATAAGCATATATCCCAATGGAAACACCATTGAAGATATCTGGAGGGATAGAGAAAAAATGTGGAGAAAAGCTTCAAGAAAATATGAAGCTGGAAGAAGTAATGCAAATGGTGACACCCCATCTAATGGATCCAGTGACATTAGCACCCCCACTTAAGCTGAACAAGTAAGTATGGAACTGCACTACACCAAGTCATATTTTGCATCAGTTCCATTATACAATTGATAGATAGTCAAAATCTGCATGAATAAAGATGCATATTATGTTACTTGTTACAATTCTAAGAAAATAACCCCATCGGTAAACACATACCGAAAATCATTAGTGAATATAAAGGATGAGATGTCTGCACTTACTAAGAATTTTTGGTCAACACATAAAATGTCTAATTTGTTAATGTAACCCAACACCCATTAGTGAGAAAGAAAAGTTATAAAGTTATCATGATAGAACACCGATATCCGTCGGTGAAAGAAAAAATCTTAACAGCCATCCTGAGCATCTTGACAACACCAATGATGATTTTGAAATTCTTCCTGACGAACTCCATCTTCATGAACCGATGATTCATTGAGCATTTATGACAGACTTAGGGAAAAAGTCTATAAATACTTGATGGGAGTACTTCATTTTGCACCCACGATTTGAAGAGAAAAAGCAGAGCAAAACCAGAGTGATAAAAGATCAAATAGAAGAGTGACCTCGACTCGATCCAACACATAGAAAACATATCAATAACCAGTATCATGGATCAAATTAAGTACTAAGGGCACTGAAGAACTCTGTCGTTATTTTCAATAAAGCCCTAAATTTTCAAGAAAGCCCTAAATTTGAAAAATGATGGCAACCCCTTCAAGAACTGTAAAGATCAAGAATGATAAGAAGAATATGGTTAGACTGATAAAGAAAAACACCTATGTAGAACCAAAGTACAAGATATGCCCAGAGATTGCATCGCAACCCAATGAATCTGACGTATTTTCTAAGATTCCACCTACGATTTTGTTGATAGAGGATGTAAGGTCCTACATTCACTGCAAGATCGCTGAAATAGGTGATTTGGAGATGGATGAATCTTACAAGAAGATTTTTCATGCAGAAGGAAACCTAAAAGATAAACATAAGAATCTACAAGTAAAGGGAATTACAAATGCCCTATATTTCCTAAGGGACTTCAAAACTGACTAGATTAGATTGGTACTTAGCAGAATGCATGATCAGAAGTTGTGGTTAGATCAACCTAAGCAAATCACTAAGGATATCCTTCATGTTTTCACTAGCTATCCAATAACTGACAAGACTAAGGTACATAAGCATCCTTCTAGGCCAGAATTTGAAAAGCTCACAAAAGCTATGTGGGATAACAGAGGCCTTAAGGTTAAAACCATCACTGACAAAGAACTAAGGTTCAGTGCATGTGTAATTGGCTACAAGATCTTCCAAGAAAGTAGGCTTAACAGCATTGCATCTATAGTAGTAAGCACAACTTACAATATAGTGACAAAGGGAATACAGATGGATCTATATGAGATCCTACTAAAGCAACTTGATGAGAACATGACAACAATAAGGTCTGCAAAGACTAACACATGTAAGTTTGGCTCACTTATCATGTGTATATTTTTCTACTTTCAAGAATACTTTCCTTCAGTAGGAAAAGTGAAATGGGATACTAAAAAACTAGTCACACTACAAATTAGTGAACTTATTAAGTCACTAGGAGATAATTTTGATTCAGTTATGACTACATACTTCCTTGAATTCAAGGAAAAGATGATGGAAAGAGTGAGGATCCCTGAGAAACTAATTGAAAAACATAGGGATGAGATATTTTTTATGGTGGATACAGACTTCACCCACATAAAACCGGTTGTAGCAAGAACAGCTTGGTTAGCCCCTCTTGATTATGAAATTAACATAGATCAAGCTACGAATGCAATTGATGCATTGATCAATGAGAAAAGTGAGAGAAAACAACTAAGGTTTGGCACTTATGAAGAGGCCATGTCAAAGATAAAAAGAGGCCTAGAAATCAAAAAGATTGTCAACAAGAAGAATAAGATGGTTAAGAATCTTAAAAATATGATATCGGTTAATGAGGAGGAACAAGAACAAACAGAGTAAACTGATGAATAGGGTGCCATCAATGAAGGGTAAGATGAGTAGAAATCATATTCTAAGGCAACTGATTCTGATACACATCCACCTCCTACAAAGAAATAGAGGACAAGGAGCCAAACTGCTAAGACTAATACCACACCTCTTAAGAAAGGTATAGTAAGGACCTATAAGAGGAAGCAGCCAACAAAGAAAACAAAGAAACAAACAGAGAAACAAACACCTACTAAGAGGAGGAAAAGAATGGTGAGGACTAAAGCTGACATTGAGGATTCTAAAGAGGATGATCCTGATGTAGTGAAGAAAAATTTCAGAAATCAAACAATTGATGAGGCTACTGAATCTATTGCTACATCTGGCACTATGTATGATAACAAAATCAGACAATGGGATACACTTAAACTAGAGGACCAAAATAAAATACAAGAGGCAATCATTAGGTTAATGGTAAAATTCAAATATGTACTAGCTTAATTTTTCAATCAAATACCCAAAGAGCTAGGTAACAAAATATCTCAACAATGGTCATATGTTCTACAAACCAAAAGAGAAGCAAGGGAGAGGGTACTTGTCACACTTATGCCTCCCGAATCTAAGATAGAAGAAATCAAAGAAATAATGAAGAAGCACTCAAGAAAATTTGTAGCCAAGGTAAGAGCTTACAAAGTTCTAGAGGATAAGTTTATAGAGCTGGACAAAATGATCAAGACTAAATGGAGACAACTCCTAGATCTACCTGTAGAGTCAATGAGTCATGAGAATCAATTAATTCTCACCGACACACCTCATAGAGAGGATAAGAAAGATAAGGCAAGTCCTCAGCACATTGCTTTGGACAATGTTGAAGATATGGAGCCAATAGATTTGGACAAAGTCATGGATTATCTTGACATTCAAGACATCACACATTATGACTCTAATAAGGATCCACAAAAAGAAGATGATGTAATATTTATATCTTTTAAGGATCAAGAAAAGAAACAAGAGTTGAAGAAAACATGGCATAAATAAATGAATGTTGTTGATGAGACATGGAAGGACACTTAAGTCATTGGCATAACAGAACCAGACCCTACAGATCAAATACAAAAATATGAAGATGTCATTGCTCAAAAAGACCAAACCAACAAGCAGGACACCACTCTAGATACAGCATAAGCTAGCACACAAAGCAATATGCCAGTGTTGATGAAGGCCATTAATATACTAGAAGGTAATGAAGGATCTAATATAGAAGATACAATCACAACCAAGGACAAGGGTGATTCAGAAGCAAAAGACACCACAAATGACACAAATGACACAACTGCAAAACAAGCTACAACCGATGATCAGAAAGATAAGTCCACTGATCAAAGTAAAGAGGAAGCACAAAAGGTAGAAGAGGACATGCAGAAAGAAAATAGTGAAGAAGCAAAGAAAGATGAGCTAGAAAAGAAAATAGAAGAAAAATCTATAGAGACACCCAAGGTTGATGGAGAGACGTCTTCAAAAAACTGACAGGTGCACCCCGAGCAAAAAACACAAGAAGCATCTTCAACAAATCCTTCACCAAGCACTTTAGAGAGGACAAATGAACTAGCAATGGTAGTTCATACATCTACATCCACACAAATCTCAAAGAAGAAGAAGAGCAAGCATAAGAAACCAGCGACTTTGGATGAAATCATTGAGATTCTAGTTTATGATCCTAGGACATTGGAACCAACTAAATTGACAAAGTATGCAAGACTTTGTGAGACAAAAGCAATGCAAGACAAATTGAGAAAAGCCACAAAGGAAGCTAAGGTACTTGAAATAGCACAAGGCATACTTCAACAAATTGTACCAGATGTAGATGTTGATCAAACAACCCCAATGCTTGATCAATTAGTGGTTCTCACAGATGCAATCACATCTCAGAACATAGATGTTGAGAAGGTCATGGAACAAAGAATCGAATAGAAATATGAGTTCAAGCTAGAAAAAAAGATAAGCCAAGAAGTGGCATTGCAAAAGGTAAATCTTTCTGCATTGGTTAGCACAATAGATCCAATAATCTCAGAAGCTATTACCTTGATACAAAAGTTATGCACTCTTGATCAAATCACGTAGGAGTATACCGACAAGATAGCACAAATAGATGTTGATCTTCAAACAAGTGCACAAAGTCTCACGAATAGTGAAGAGAAAATAAAATTACATAATGAGAAACTCAAGCAAGCATGGATATTGAGACAAGACATATAGATTGCAGGGACAAAGTTTAGATATGAGGTAAATGAGCTTCAAGCACAACTCTTACTGACACTCAATATTGCAGAAACATATGACAGAGGCAAGAGAACTAATTGCCAACCTAGAAATGTTTGTCCTAGACAACATTTATGATATGCATGCATGGCTAGAGCTAGAGCACATGGAACTAGAACTACTGAAATAAAAATGGGAGAAATTTCTTGAAGATATCAAGAACGCCCACTCACATATTCTTGACACATTGTAAGTTACACATTTTTGTCACATTTTTGGCATCTTATAAGTTGTACATTTTTTCATGAGTATCAAATAAAGGGGGAGGTGATATGTACATACAGTTTAGTTGGTATAAAGGGGGAAAGGATTTGTACAATCAAACATTTGAAAGAGGAAAGAACAGGGAATGTATAGTACATAGGCAAGTATACATGTACATGTACTTATACTATACTGATGCATACAGTTAGGGGGAGTCATATAATGACAAAGATATATACATGGTGTACATACTAAACACTTTAGTATTATGCACATATCAGTTTTTGATACTAATTTCAAAGGGGGAGATTGAAGGAATTATATTTTTCCATTAGTATATACAAGGAAAAACATGATCTACACCATCGGTCTATACTACACCGACAAACAGGGCACAACACTACCCGACACCAAGGTTACCCAATACTGCCAAGTACAAAGCATCCTAACAAACACTATTCAGTGTTACCCGATGACAAAAAGGATAAAGGAACCTGACAAGTAACCAATTGTGCAACCCAACGAAACAAAAAAGAGAGGAACCCGATAGATGAAGGGAACCCAATGATCAGTTCAACAAAGGAACACTAACAGACTTTCAGTTCAACCTGACGGTCAAGAACCGATAGTCAGTTACATCCCACAAAAAGTGGATCTGACTTTCCACGTCAAATAAAACACTGAAGTTGTATATTTAGCTTTTTTTTTATTATTATTGTTTTAATCAGTTTAGCTATTTTAAAACATGCAAATTAAAAGATCAAGGTCAACTTGTATACCTTGGATCTAGAGTTAACTTTGTAATGTGTGATTCTAGAATAGGTCAAATACTTGTACAAATAGATGCTCAATCTATTGTGAACATGTTGTTTGATGATGATTTAAGCCACTAAGAGAATCTAAGGATTAGACAAGAGAATTCATGTACAAGAAAATAAAAAAGGATCAATTTGTTTTCAAGAACAGAACACAGGCTACCGACGAGCAGGAAAAGGTATTAATCAATCACTATAGGTGATATTTATATTATGAGAGCTTTAATGGATATTTGATCAGAAATTATAGATTGCATATAGTCAGGTCATACATATTGTACTCATTCTAACAAGTGTAGTACACCTAAGAAATCCTTTCAAGAAAGGTGGACCTAACAGTCCTATTGTAAATATCTTAACCGAGTGCACACTTCATTAGTGTTGCTAAAATTAATTAACAAAGTAGATCTTAACATGTCTCCACTTTAATACTCCTAACAAGGTAGATCATCAGAAATGATCAATTGTAAGCCTTTACCGGCTCCCTTCCATTCTGCAGATAGTGAAGTTTTGTGGGTGCCATCCCCACCGCAATTTTACTTCCTAACAGGAGTTTTCTGTGATATCATATCTTGTGTTATGTGTTTATTACTTTCATGAATGTTTCTATGAATTTTTCAAACAATTAAAGATTATGAATAAATATTACATGCATAAGAAAGAACATCAGAAATTGTCAGTAATACAGTAGATTGTTTGCTAATGATGAAAGGTGGAAAGAGTTAAAATTTTTAGAGGTACTAATTCACACCTCCCCTCTTAGTACTACTTCCCATTAATCCCAACAAATGAATCTTTAGAAACTATTAAAATTGATTTTTATGACATAGTGACATATGAAGCTCCATAAAATTTCTCTTATATGGCTTCTCAGTATGGTCCTGGCTATCATTTATTAGAAAAAACAAAGATTCAATGGGAAAGGATGTGTCATAAGTGAACAAGGAATTCAAGTGCCCTTAGGAAATGAGGTGAATGAAAATTCTTTTGGACTAGGATATAATGCTTATAAACAACCTTACACATCTTCTCTCAATGTTAATACCATATCCTTAAGATCTTTATTTCTTTTGAATCCTCAGCTTATTGATTTAAATGCTATTGGTGAAATGCCTTCTTTGGGTACTTCTGATAATGATGATGCTTTATCTAAATTTTTGGGAGCATATGATAATCTCCCCAGTTATCACCATAACCAAGGATTTCACTATTGTTTAAATGTTAAAGCATACTTTGGTAAAGATGATAACTCTAAAAAACTACATGAACCTCCTTTGCCTATGGATATCCCTCAACAAAAAAGATTTTGATTACTCACACCATTGATGTGCAAATGGACCCTTATAATACAGAGAAAGTGATTAAAATGGAAAATGTTTAGATGAGTATGAACAAAAAGATCTTACCACTCTTCTGCTTGAGTTTCCTGATATATTTTCTTGGTTTTAGTCTAATATGCCTGACATTGATCCTAAAATTATTATTCATTACATTGTCCTTCCTAACGCAAAGCCAATAAAAGAAAAAATTTGCAAAATAAATCGAAACATTACTTTTATTGTAAAAGATGAGATTGAAAAGCTTCTTGATGCTGGTTTTATTCTCCCTATCAATTATTCTCCTTGGATCTCAAACATCGTGGCTATATCTAAGGGTGAGAATAAAATACAAATATGTACAAACTTTTGTGATTTAAATAAAGCCTCTCTAAAGGATATTTTTCTCTTCCTAACATCAATGTGATTGTAGATTCAATAGCTAGACACACTTTAGTATCCTTTATGGATGGTTTCTCTAGCTATAATCAAATCTTTATTCCTCCTCAAGATCAATAAAAATTTTCACTCATCACCCCTTGGAGAATCTTTTGTTGAGTTTTCATGACCTTTGGATTGAAAAATGTAGGTACTACTTATCAATATGATATGACACTTATCTTTCATGATTATATCCATAAAATTTTAGAAGATGATGGTGATGATATCTTAGCCAAGGCCATTACTTGTCTTGGATCATGTTATTGTTCTTAGAAAAATATTTGAACAAACTTGTATGTACAACATGCACTGGAATCCTTAAAAATGTATTTTTGGTAAAGATAGTGGAAAACTTCGTGGTTTCATAATCTCAAACAGGGGTATTGAAGTGAATCCTGAAAAAATTGATGTCATAGTAAATATGCCACCACCCTGAGACATATCACAACTTCATAGTTTACAAGGAAAAATACAATCTATCCATAGGTTTGTATTGCATTTGGTAGATCACACAATTCCCTTCACTTCCTTTTTAAAGAAAGATAGCACTTTCTTGTGGAATGAGTTCTATCACAAATCATTTGAGAAATTCAAGCAATATCTTGCTATTCCTTCTATCTTACAACCTTCTCAACCTAACCAACCCTTCTTCTTATACACTTCTGCTTCCTCTAATGCTTTGGCAGCTATCATAGCTCAATACCATCAAAATAGAAAAGAATTACCAGTGCATTACATTAGTTATACTGTGTTGGACTATGAAACTTAATATAATTTCATATAAAGCAATGTCTTTCTCTAATTTTGGATACACAAACACTTATACATTATCTTCTTAATGTTTAAATCAATGGCCTTATAAAATTTGATTCTTTGAATAATATTTTCTCAAAAATAGATCTTTTAGGACACTCTCCTAAATGGGTTATGATGCTAAGACAATTTGATTTAAAATTTGTTTATCAAAAAGTAATCAAAGGGAATGCTTTGACTGATCATCTAGCTTAAGCTCCTTCACCAAATGCTACTTCTGATTCCATAACCTTCCCCAATGAATTTTTCTTGCCTATTAATTTTGATGATACTTGGGAATTATAATTTGATGGATCTAGATATCAAATTGGCTCTAGTGTTGGTATTATCCTTGTATCCCTTTGAAGAAATCAATATCCTTGTCAAATTGTCTAAATTTTATTTGTAGTAATAATATTGCAGAATATGATGCCCTTGTCACTGGATTAAACGAATCTTTATCCCTTTTTACCATCCTAAACATTTAGCACCCATAGACCCCATTCTAGTGATTTCAAGATACTTTGTAAATGTACCTTTGTGTTTTCCTTTTGGTCTCCCTCTATATGTATAACTATCTTTTCAGATCTCTTTTTCACTCTCTATCCCTATATATCTCCCCCTTTCTACCTCTCACTCTATCATTTTATACTTATATCTTTATCTTTATATCTCTCCCTCTTTCATTCTCTCTTATTTATATATTTACATCTTCCATGCACACTCCTCCCCTCTCTCTCCTTTCCATATCCCTCTTCTTCCTAGTCTCCATCTCCACACCTCTCTCTATCTCTTGATCTTCCCTCTACACCCCTCCCTCTTTCTATGCCTATCTCTCCCCCCACACACACATTATCTCCATCAAGACATCTCTCTCTCTCTCNACCTCTCTCTCTCTCTCTCTCTCTCTCTCTCTCTCTCTCTCTCTCTCTCTCTCTCTCTCTCTACCTCTCTTATTTTGGTTTTGGACTTGATGAGGACTTAAGTCACTTGGGGACTTAATGTTTATTTGTCTCCTTAACCTTAATGAGATCATCTTATGCATTTGATCTACATTTGCGTGAGCATGATCTTGTCTCATATTCCTGCTAAAGTGGGGGTGTAGTATGTAAAATACCATCATGAGACTTTAATTCAACTATTTTAACTCAAATTGACTAATTACTCTATTTAAAATCAGAAGAATCAAGAACATCTCATATTTCCCTATCTAAGAAGACTATAAGAGTGCTCTCAACTACAAATGAGAAATCCTTAAAATGAGAGTGAAAATGATGTGCAATTATACTAGATTATAATGAATTAAATACTAAGTATGCTATTATAATGCTAAATTAAATTTGAATTACTCTAAACATGGATGCAAGTTTTGACTATAATGGTGATGTAAATGATAAAAAATGTAAAGTGGTGGTTTGAATTAAGAAATGCATTCTATTTATAGGATTTTCCCAAGGATAGGGGGTAGAATGAGTTAGCCATGATTATATGAGAGAGGTTGAGTTGTGTTTCAAAAATGAAGGGTGAGGATAGAAAAGGCTAAATGAGTGGCTAAGATAGAAAAGCCTTGGAGTGATCTGTGTGCTTCCAATTCTCTCTTCTCATTATCTAATCAATTTTTTGTCCCTTTGTTGAAAGAAATTAGGAATTAATTAATTCAAATAATTAATTAAATTATCCATGTTGGGGAATTAGATGAGTTGGATTTAATTTATTTAATTTAAATATATAACTAATTGATTAAATCAATTACATAGTTTAATTAATCCCTCTTGGATTAAATTTAATTTATTATTGACTTTGTTAATTAATCCATGATGTTGACTTGATTTGACCATTTTGACGTCGGTTAATCAATTTAGGGTGTATACAAATGCCCCTCTTTGAAAGAATGTGTGAAGCACGTTGTTTCAAAGAATACTCGATGTTTGATGTCATGATGTTCGATCTGATATCCAATAATGATGATTGGTTCAATGTTTGATGTAGATTTGATGTTTGATACTAATTTGATTGATGTTGATGTTTGATACAGATTTGATGTATATCACCTCGATATGAATTCCTGATGAAAAATTTAGCTTGATTTTGATGCCCCACTAATGATTTTGAAAAGTTATCATTCAATGCTCCTAATTTCACAAAATTTTCTAACTAAGATTATTTGGTATTCTCATGATCGATGCCCCCTGGAGGAATGGATCAAAATTGATTCTTGAGAAAGTTGGTTGAATTTCATGATTTGAATTTTTTTTTTAAATTTTGGGTCAAGTTACAATTTTGATATGTTTCCCGATAACTACCAATTTGTACAAATGCCCTAGGTACAAAAAAATTTCATTAGAAAGGATATTTGATTAAAAAAAATTCTTAAATACCCTTTAAAAGGCACTTTGGTGGGTATACAAGGGTTAAAATGAGTTTATACCCTACCAATTACTATTCACTCTTGTCATTTTACCCTCTTAGAGCAGTTTTTACCCCTTGGTTGCAGTAATGGTTGTGCCAATTCAGGAGCAAAGGTTTGAGGGAGATCACTGATTCTAGCACCCAACCGACTATGGACCTCTGGTATGTATCAATATCCACTCTTTGTTGTCAATTTTTGAATTTATTTGCTTGTTTTTAGATTTTAGACGTGGTTTTAGGTAGTTATTAATGTTCTCCCTAGTTTTAGCGTGTATAATGTTTGTTTTAGCGTACCCATAGGGTATTTTAGCATGTCTCAAAGTGGGAAAAAATGCATAGAAGCAGATTCCCTAAGTGTAGATTAGCACGTAGGATAGGATAAAAGAGCGCATACAACATATATTTGCAAAATTAGCATTTTTATAACACGTCTACAAATAGTTTCAGTGCGTATAATAATCTTTGAGTGCGTACACATGTTATAGCATATAAGCATGAATATAAGAGCACCTACAATGTAAAATTGTAGTGCATAATATATTGTGGTGCCTAAACATTGGTAAAGTAGTGCTTAGGCCTGGTTATGCATTTTTTGCAGGTTTGTCAACCTGATTGTTGTAATAATGAACTTTTTTTCTAATTACAAGGATAAAAGTATGATGTTTCTTGATAATGTTATGAAAATCTTGTATTTTTTATGTCAATTAGATCATGTAGTTGATTTCATGTAAATGTCAATCTCGATAGGTCGATAAGATAGATTGAATTTCCTTTCTCAGGATCTAGAGTTAGGAAAGTTGATGCACTCATGATGAGAAAGTAGATAATAGGATTACTTGATTTGATTAACTTTACATGATTAGATTCATGATGATTACTGATTGATTCACACTTTGATTTCCAAAACAGGTTTCCTTTTAGAAACTGTAGGTTAGAGGCCCTTATCCTTTGTCATTCAATTTGTTTCTAGATCTATGAGGTCATGACCAACAAGTGATAAGTCAATGTGGGTTATGGTTTCTACTTGTGATTCCCCAGTTCCATGTGAACAAGGGTCTATTGACTATTGTGGTCAAGCGTTGACACTCGAACCAGAATACTTTCATTTACCGATGGGTGATATGACGATCACCCTCAAGGATATCTATAGTATTTTACATACCTCGGTGATGGGTGAGATTGTTTATTATGATTAGGTATATGATGGAGATAAGGTCTTCCATCATATGTTTGCAGATCCTACCATTGGTGATGATAGAATTCCTTCGATATAGGTATTGGCGTATGATCCAATTCTTGTCATACTTGCTGGATTTATTGGAGGATTTTTACTTCTTGCTAAAAGTGGACATGGTTTTGTGATAGGCTAGGGTTGGATTATAGAGGATATGATTGGTTAGCCCCACATATTTTCTTGGGGTTCCTACATATTAGCGTAGTTATATCATGATCTACATCATGTAGTATATAGACATAGTATTGCACTTTATTTTGGTGTAGTTTTGCTATAGATTTTTAGTTGGGATAACCTTTGAATCACTAGACCCATTGTTTCTAGGTCTCAGACCCCTAATTGACCATTCATTTTTATATATATTAGAGTGATTTTCTAGCCCCATCTAGCCAAGCTAAATTATTAGCACATGATGCTAGATGATATTGATCAAGTGTGCTAGTGTCCTTATTTAGGTTATGAGGCTTGGGATAAGGATGATCAATAGATTCCATTTATGTTTATGCCTCATTGGTCAATCGGTCAGACACCTCTTTTATTAGAGATATTTTTTTGCATGAGGGTGATGAGATATTTTGGGTGTACATAGGGTATACCACATCCTGGTAATATCTCTATTCCCATGTTCAGTCAGAGAGGTAACTATGAGGTCCATAGGTGGAGTTTAGATTTTCTCTGGATGAGGTTTTGGGTCTACATCCTTTACAATGGGGCTATAGAGAGGATTTAGTTGATGCAAGTGTGACACCTGAGTATAAAAAATGGTTGTATAATACCCATTTCCTAGATTCATTGATCTAGCAAAGTTGATTCTAGATATTGCAGAGAGATATCCTAATGAGGGAGATGATGGTAGTGATGGGGATGTTGATGGGAGAGGAGGATGATGGAGGAGGAGATATCAGTTCAAAGGAGGGAGAGTTGGAGGAAGGAGTATCTGAGGGAGAGGGTTAGTTGTTATCTTCCCTCCTTGAGGTAGAGGTAGAGGTGGCGATAGAGGTCTTGGACAAGGTGGTGGTTCAGGTGGTGGTCGGGATAGAGGTAGATATGGAGGTAGAGATGGAGGTAGATATGGAGGTAGAGATGGAGGTAGAGATGGAGGTAGAGATTGAGGTAGAGATAGAGGTAGGGATGGAGGTTGAGGTGGTGGAGATTGTATACATGGGATAGTATGGGTGAGGATGAGAGGAAAAAGGGTAGTGGTTCCTCCAAGACCAGTTCCTACAATAGTTTGGGTTTTGACATGGTCCTTCAGTGGGTAGACAAGTAGTTTAGCCTAGTGCGCCCATTGCCTCGGTAGCTCTAGTGGCTCCTATTGCTCCAGGATCTAGTAGCACCTAGCTAGGACATACATGTATTAAAGGCTAGTGTATCTACAATGTAGAGTCATTTGGCACAGGTTTCCAACATGATGCAGAGTTTTTTTGTTGCGATATCATATATTTAGTAGGGATAGAGTTCTTAGATTTATTAGGAGTAGAGCTCATAAATGGCACCTCCTCCTAGTTCTCATATTTCTACATAGATAGTTCCTCCTCCCAGTTAGATAGACATATCTGGAATGAGTCAGAGAAAGGCCACTCTGATGGATGATACTAGACAGGATCCACCTATAGATACTGGTGGTGATATAGGGACAAGTCATGTTGCAAGTTGATTTTTATGATAATTGATTCCATCTTTGATTTATCTTTATGTATATTTATCATAGATTTGATGCATGTACCCTGATTATGGACTTTGATAGACTCTTATGGAAATTTGATATATCTTGATAGATGTAGTTATTTGATTCACTTTGATAGACTTTGATAGATTCTGACATTTGATAGCTTATCTTTCCCTTGATGTAATGATATATTGGACTTTATTATTATTGATATGATCTATATATGGATGCAATTTGAGATTATTCTATCTATATGCTTTGTTTTTTGGTGTTTTTATGCACATGTTTGGATGTATGGATGCACTTGGATGTTTAAATGTAATGCAATGTTGTAAGATGATTCTATTTATGACATGATTAATGATCAATGTACCAAGATTCTTAATGATGCAATGATATGTATATTTATAATGATGCAATGATGTAATGATGTAATGATTGATTCTAAATGGTTAATGCATGTATGTCTATAAAGAAATGTGTATACTTATGAAATGATTGAATGATTTATGGTGATTTAATGATCAATGTACTTAATGTAATACAATCTAAATGATATAATGAAACTATTACACTTAATGAATTTAATAATTTAAAATGATATGTTCAATGAGATGCTTCTAAATGAACCTTATGATGGATGATTTAACGATTAATAATATCTAATGAAATAAATGCTTAATGGTGATACTACTAATGCAATGGTTAATCTAAATGCAAAAGATAATACTATGAGATATGTAAAATGAACCTAAGTAAATTATAATGAATGAATCTATATGACATAACTAAATAATGATTAATGAGAATAATTTATGCATGAAACCTAAAAACTAAATGAAATGTAAAGAGATAAGTGGGAATGGATTGTTTTAAAGTCCAACATACTCGATCTTTAGAAAAATTTGTGATGATATACTCTTGATTAAACATCTTTTTTTATTTTTTCTCATCCCCTTGGAAAAATTCATATAATGCAAGATTTAATCTAAAATGAATGCGAAATGCAACTAAGATTTTCACTTATCATTTGGTGCATTTATTTTTTCTATTTTCATCATCGAGCCTTTTGGAACATGAAAAGGAAAAAACTTCACTAGTTTATACTTTCAACCATGATTGTATGAATACATCTTGCCTCAGATTTCAATAATGAAATTGGTACAACCCTCACTGGTAAGATTTGCAAACTATGGGACTATGAATACTTCTTTCGTCAGATTCAATGTTGCAAGTGGATTTTGGCATTAAGATATGACCAATCTAAATGTCCAAGGTATCTATTTGTGTAAACAAAAAAATATTTGATCACTATCATCTAAAAATGTCCTCTATGATTCTTTGATGATCATTTCATTAGACAATCTTGGCATACGTTGAGGAGTCAACCTTACAAGCAGAAATCAAGAAAATATTATGTCTCCATCATTTCTTATCTATTCCAATACATCATTGATTTGGTAAATATACAAAATTCAAAAATCAAGAAACATCATTGAACAATATTTTTTATTTCTTTGCTGGTCCATTTTCTTAGAAAGTTTCATCCATTTTTATCCTTGTTTATATTGTTTGATTTTGATGTTGCAGCTTAGCTTTTGATGTGCTTAGCTTGTGAATTGGATATGAGTCAAGTGTTTGAATGTATGAAATTTTATGCTTGAATAAATTGAGAAGTGTTAAAGGTTATGATTCTTGATTTTTGATCATATCTTGCAGGTTTTTGTTTCATTTTGTGTTTATTTTACAGATTACAGGTAAAGTGATGCCTAGAAGAAAAATAATGATGCCTGCACACAGTGAAACGATTCCTACAAGAAAAATGATGATGCCTGCACACAATGAAATGATGCCTACAAGAAAAATGATGATGCGTGCACACAGTGAAACGATGCCTACAAGCTCCTTCTATTTTCTTGTCTAATTCCTCTCAATGCCTATCATACAAATAATGACATCTTTTCTCATAAAGTGATGCCTACGAGCCTTGAAATAATTCCTATTATACTGTAAAGTGATGTGTACAGGCTATAAATTGATGCATATAATCTGTTAAGTGACATGTACAGTCTATAAAGTGATGTGTACACACAGTAAAGTGACACATACACACTGCAAAGTGACGTGTACACACTCTAAAGTGAGGCGTACACACAGTGAAATAGTGCCTACAAGTTGTTAAATGATGCTTGCATTTTTCTATGTTTTTTAGTTGCAGATTAAAAAATCTAGAATACTAATGTTATTTTTTTTATTTTTGTTAGTAACTGAGAGGGGAAGGGGTGAATCAGTTACTTCAAAATAAATCCTTTGTCCCTTAGATGTCTTAAATACTTTAACATTGTTACTCGATTAATTAAGATATTCTTCTATAACTCGGGTGTCAAAGAAATCTTTATAATGTCCAATGCAATTATACTTTAGAGATTAAGTGCAGAAACATAAAGCATAAAAAAAATAACATATACACAGGTGACACCAAGATTTAACATGGAAACCCAATAAGGGAAAAACCACCAATGTAACTAGTTACTATTTTTCACTCTTTTGAAGTGAGCCCTGTTAGGAGCCAACCCTATCAAAGGTTACAATAACACACTGTTAGGTGTGACCTTGTTAAAGGATTTAATCACCCTATGAGGAGTGGCCTTGTTAGAGGTCTTTAACACTTCAACATAGAAATGCTACCTTGTGAAAGGATTTACAAAAATACTATTAAGTCTACTCTGGTAAGAGATTTTAGATCAATGCTACAATTGTTAGAAAGTAGCAATGAATTGACCTGTATGTGTAAGAAACTATCTTTGTTGATTCAGATCTCTGTTCTGATTATAACTGGATCCTTTCTGATCATATGTTCTATTGCAGCTCTGAGTAACCTATACTCAATCAGAATCCTATTTGATTTCACCTTCACTCTTCATATCATAGAATTCCACAATTCTGCATTTTCACCTTGTAACTCACTGATTCAATCTAAACTTGACCTTTCATTTATATGGTAAGCACTGTGAAGTCAGCTTGAATATACTTCTAAATAATAAATCACAATTCAGTCGGCCTCATATAACCAATTAATTATAGAATATAAATCATTGTTAGTCGGCTACCACTGAATGCCCAACCAGGACTGAAATGCATGAGTGACTCGGTCAACACTGAACTTTCTTCAATGCCCGACCTAACTTAGTCAACACTAACTAACTCATTCTATTCACCATCTGTGCTTGGTTTGAGTGTAGACATTTGTGTAAAATCACTACATAAGTGTAACTACATGTGTAACATCAATGATAATACACAATTGAATAATTGTCTTCAACAGCTTACAATTTTCTTTATTTTTTTAGTTGCAGATTAAAAAATCCAAAATATTAATGTTATTTTATTGATTTTTTGGCAGATGAATAGACATCCAAAGGTGTAGAAACCCAAACCAAGGATCAAAAGGGAGAACAAAGATCTAAGGATATTAAATAAGCATGCAAAAGAAATATTTAATGCAATCATTTTGGAGAGTTTAGAAGAAGAGCAAGCATTATTTGAATATTTTGTTAAAGTTAGTAATGCTTACAAAAATAAATTTCCTTCTCTCAATTGATTTCATTTATTAAGTCCTTAAGCTTTGATTTTGCAAAATTCTGTTAAGGATCTTAAATTTGTTGTCAATTCAATTTTTGTATCACTTTGGTTGTGGTTTTGACTAACTTGTTGGAGGAGACAAAGAGGGAATGATCACCACTAGGTGAGTAAGGAAAAACAAAGCAAAAACCTCAAAAATGCACCTAGCCTTTGCTAGCATTGAAATGAGGTATTTCAATTAACAAGATTGCTTTTCTTAGATTGTGGCATTTTCATTTGAATCTAGTTTAATAGGACCACCCTATTATTGTCCATTCCAAACAAGACATTAGATATATGCTCTCAACTTTTTGAAGTTGATCAAAAAGCCAAAAGTGTTGTGTTTGGGTGGTAGAAAGAAAGGGAGAAATTGAACTACACATTTCAATTTATTAAAAACCTCCTTGTCAAGAGGTTAAGAATGAACAAGTGGGATTGAAGTGTTTGGAATTAAGGAGAGTAATAGGGATATGCTCTTCACTCTTTGAGTGAATCAATCTCCCAAACTTACTTGACTAAGTTCAATTTTTGTTTTTCATGAACATGCTAGATACATAGAGGACCTGCCTCCCAAGAATTCCTTTACAAAGGTTGTGAGAGGGAATGAACCAAGTGGGTGAAAATCACTTAAGCCGTGATACTATCTAACCCACTATAATCAAGTGCACTCATCCCAAAGGGTTGAAGTGACTAAATTGTGTTGAGAATCTTCACTTCCTTGGGTACTCCTTCAAGATTGTGCAAAATCATACTTTCGTGCATGTGGGAAGCCCTTGTAATGAGGGTATAAGATACTCATCATGGTTTAGAATGGAGGTTTTAACTACAACCTGGTTAATTAGAAAGATACCTTATTAGAGCCATTTTTTAATCGCCAAATTTGACTTTAGGTAGATTTTTTGGAAGAATTTCTTGTACAAGACCCATGAAAATGTCTGAGAACATACACTTGGTGTGTTTTAGGAGTAAGATGAAAACTTGAAGTGTGTGTTGTGTTTGTGTCTTCATTTTCAGACAAGAATTCAATCCTACAGATCTGATCATAGACATTATGCTTTTAAATCCTTAAAAACTATGATAAACCAACTTTTCCAGCAAAATGTCACATACAAAAAGTTAACTAACACGTACAAACATTCATGTTACACTTGCAAATAGAAGTTAGGCCTCCAACTGTTGAAACTACGCATAACTCACTGGAAAGTAACACTTGCAAGGTGTTAAACAACTCCTATAAATGGCCAAATCACACCTATCAACTATAGAGTGATGTGTACAACAATTCTAGTTACTTCCTACACAGTGCAAAGTCACATGTAGACCTAACTAAAGTGACACCCAGAAACAAAAAAGTTCAAATAGAGGGCATTTCCCGAGGGTTTGGAAAGATTTTGAAATCATATTTGGATACCCTTTTTGGAGTTATTTCTGTCCAGTGCAACAAATAGATCAGATTCTTCAAAAACATTTATAATGATAAATCTATTTTAGAAACGAATCATTCCTATGATGGAGAATAATTATCAAAATGAAGATCAAAATATCCAAAGGACTCAATACGATGAAGTAACTGAAGATGAAAAATTGGAGGCATACCAAGATCCCATGTTTATGGAAACAATGAACTTGATTTTGAAGAGTGATAAAGAAGCATATTTCTTAAAGTTAGCTCAATGAGGAGTCACACTTCCTCATAATTATGACACATCAACCTTAAGGAAGAATAAGTAAAAATAAAGGATGCATCATTGAACATGCCATCATTAAGATCAATTTTTTATTTTCTTTATGATGATGGGTCATCTGTATCTTCTGTTGGAAAGTTGACTTCCTAAGGATGCATGAATCATTTTTTGTTGTCATCATGGCAAAAAATTCATACTAAGTTTCTGTCAAAGATAACTCAAAAGGAAAAATGACTAAGTATGGAAACAGGGCAGATAGAGATATTCAGCGATCAGCACATCAGCGCATGTGTGAGAGATTGAGTCAGCATATGCGCATTTAGATATATGTTCTATGACATGTGTACATACTACATCCAGACATGCATAGTACGAAACAATAGTATGGAGAAGTTACAGACAGATCAATAGACCAGCAGTCCAGAAGACAGAACATGGAAGCCGACTAGTGTTTTGATCAGCATGAATTATTTTGTTATGTAATGGCTAAGCACCTTTGATTATATGTTTGTAATGATGTAATTAGTATTGTTGTAAACACTCTTGATCCGACTTGTTTTGAAGCGTTGTGTATTATGTTTTAGGGCCAACTAGAGTCTTTTTTTGGGTCGCGCCTATTCGGATATGAACATATAAGTTTGTAATGTAAAGTTATGTTACAAGTGTCAATTATGATGTAAGAGGAAGATATAGAAGAGTAGTATGATGAAGTCAGTATATGATATAGCTCTTTAAGAGAGTAAGAGAATTTTCACATACATAGAACTGATCAGAAAAACAGTGTCATCACAGCAGTTCACTTTTGATATAGTGTATATCAACTTTCAGAAGGTTGTAGCCTTCATCCTATTGGGTAGTGAGCCATATACCTTTAACAGGGTTTTGTAAAAGACTCCTAACAGGGTCAGACCTTTAACCAGGTCATTGTACTC
>MU223514.1:777793-789516 GCA_018584345.1 Thuja plicata | reverse complement strand
CAAGGGTGAGTGGACCTTGAAAAAAAACTCCCATTAAAAAAACAACAACAAAAGGAGAAAAACTTCCACAAGAACATGATTCACACAAACACATAACACAAAGACAATCTTTACATTCTTCAAGCATGCTAACATGATTCCTTCATTTTCATTACAACTCAAAATGCAAACTATACAAAGATGCAAGATGTCCACCAACCTAGTTCCAAGCTTATGGCAAATGAAATTTGTTGAAGAGCTCCCTTATAGCCTAAGTCCTTCCTTCCAAGCTTCCCCAATTCTAGCCAAGTCTCTAAGTTAGAGAGTGGGTATTCAAACTCTCCAACATGGAGCGTCACCACTAAAAAGAAACTGGAAACTCATGGGGAGAAGGAAAGCCCTCTAATTGGTCTCTCTTCCCTAAACTCTTACAACTTTCTAAAAATGGATCCAAAAAGGGAAAACTCAAAAAGGTGAGTAAGGTCTTTGCATCAAAATGGAAGAGTGGTCTATCCAAGATCAAGCCTCCCAAAAGTTGATTTTTGACAACTTGGGAAACCAACTTTTGGAAGGGTCTCTTGGTCAACCAAAGGTTATCCTAGGCTTAAAATGATCCTTACTCATAGGTATAACAAGTGGGATACCTAAAAATGACCCTAACACTCTCCTAGGCACTTTTCTAACCCCCCAAAAGTCCACTAAAAGCATACTCACGAAATTACATTGAAGTGACCTCACCTCCAGCTCTCTAATCAAGGAAAAATACATGGGGATCTACTTGGTACTATCCTAGGTAGATGGACACCTAATCCCCTTGTGGATATGTCATGGTCTTAAGTACATTCACAAGTGTCAAGTAACACACACAAACACTTACACGTCACTTGGACACATGGCATATCCACTTGAGAAAAAAGCATATAAATAAATAAGAAATTACATTTACAAACTTGACACATACATTCAAACAATTACTTTTACAAAATAAATCACGATACAACAAGGTCTTGTCTGTCAATAGACACGACCTTGGCTTAACTGAATTCACATATACCAATGTTTGGTTCCCTGGATTTAAAACCATGGTCTCATACCTGCACACTAAATCAAAGTATCAATAGTCCAAGGAGATCCAATAAGCTCCATGAGAAATAAACAATATACAAAACCCTAATGAAACATCTTCATACTAAATTTTATCTCCTAAGATCATAAGCAATAATAGTTCCAAGTAAGTATATAACAGAAAGTAAAATCCACATTGCATCATAACTCAATTAAATGTCAATTTCTAATAATTCTCATATGATCATTAATCCATCGCATAATCATAATGTTTTTTGAAATCAAATGTCTCATAGTGAAATATCCATAATAGAAACATAATATAGTCCACCATGTGCATCATAAGATAACATGTATCCAACATCCTAAATGATCAAATCATGACATAAAGCATAAAATCTATAGTGTATCAAAATAAAATGTATCATTTACTAAGTCTATCATAAGCAAAAATCTGGAAAGCTACAATGTGCTCGGGGTGAGGCCTCACATCCTCCCCCCTAGGCATGAAATTCCTCCTGGAGTTCATCAAAAAGATGGGGATACTGTGCTCTCATCTATGCTACGTCCTCCCATGAAGTTGTAACCTCATTATAGCAATCCCACTGGTCTTTAACTTGGTCCATCTCTCAGCCTCGAAGACCTAGCGTTCTGCATGCCAAAATGCAGATAGACCCCAAGGCTAGCTTCTCATCTAACTCCACCTAAAGCCTCAATCATTGAGCCTGATGTTTTGTCTGATGGTTATCAACCGCTGCAAAAACTCTAATGGATCTACCCATATCTCCAACAGTGGGCTCTGATGTTGCAGTGCACTGATTACCTCCCTGAGGGTAATCCCTAGCTAAGTGCCCCATGGCTCCACAAGAGTAACATGGTCCTTGAGTCTCAAATTGGATACCCTAGGGTCTAGAGAACTATGAGCCCCCTGTCCTGCTAGAACCACTAAAACCACCCCTGGAGGACTGTTGTGTACTAACTAAGGGTGTATCAGGTGCTTGTGACCTATGACTCTGTCGATTTTTATGTTGAAGTGGAGTGGGTTTATAAGACCCCGATGAATGTCTGGTATTATTATTTCCCTTCCAATGTTTTTTTTGATACCCTGAACTCTATGGTATGGAATTTTGGTTCTAAGATCGATCTCGAGAATCCTTTCCTCTACCATGAACCTCTTTAGAAATCAAGGCCTTTTCTATGGCCTCTCGAAGGTTTCCTGGTGCTTCCATACACACTGAACCAAATAAAGATGCATTCAACCCATTTACAAAGCAGTTGACCTTGATCTTCTTGTCTCTCATGTAATCTACATAGGGTAGAAGCTCAAGGAATTTATTTTCATACTAAGTGACAGTGAGTCCCCTCTGCTGAAGGTCATGGAACTCATCTATCTGCCACTACCTATAGTTCTCAGATAGGTAACGGTCTTTGAATCTCTCTAAGAAAGTGCTCCAAGAGAGGGTGTCAATAGCTAGATTACTCTTTAACTCCTCTATCCTCATGAAGGTGTAAAAATCACACACACAAATTCATACTTGTGTCCATTTCTCTGATGATCTCCTTGAATTTGAATTATGCCCCTAATTGGTTTTCATAATGATAATGGACCAAAGCAATGACCAAAATGGTGACAAAATATTTTATGTAAAATTCAGCTCTAAGACTTTATTATGGCTATGTACAAATCAAGGAATGCAATGAGATATATACAAGGATGGGGATATGGAAATGCAAAAAGTAGTAGGCTTTGACTTAACTTAGGTCAAATGGCGTCTATTTACCAGGTTTTCACCACTTGGGTTTATTGCAGCTTTCTCTTTGTTTTCCTTTTTTTTTTCTACCAAGGTGCCTATTGCTAGGTTTTCCCCAAGGCACTTTTATCCTTTTCAATTTTTTTCTTTTTCTTTTTTTTTTCATTGTTTTTGCTTTACTTTAGGATCCATTTTTATTCTTTTTAATGTCTTTTTTTTAGGTTCTCTTTTTTTTGTACAAACTGGTATTCTCTTATCTAATACTCTTTGATGTGATACTCTTTCAAATAATCAAGTATAGAACCTTTTAAGATGAATGGTGTTTATGGATTCTTCATATTCTTCTCCATCACGCATGGCTAATTTGTAGGTTTGTGTTCCATAAGATGATGTAATTACAAAGGGTCCTGGCCAGTTTGCCTCAAATTTCCCTGTCTTCTCTCTATCTAAATAATTTCTTGGTTTCTCTCTTAGGATAAGGAAACCAACTTGGAACTCTCTAGGTTTTATTTTTTTGTTAATGTTCCTAGACATTCTCTTTTGGTAGACTTTGAGATGATCATAAACTTGATGTTGATATTGCTCCAGTAATTCCAGCTCTTCCAACCTAGAAACTCTATACTTTTCATCTGTCCATATGCCATGTAGAGAAACTCTAAGGGATGGAATTTCCACTTCTAAAGGCAAAAATTATTTGGCCCCATAACCTAGTGACAAATGGTGTTTCTCTAGTTATCATTCTAATGCTTGTTTTCTAAGCCCACAATGTTGGATTCAATTGAATATGCCAATCCTTTCCTGAATCATCCACTATTTTCTTGAGAAATTTAAGGATTTTTTTTTTATTGCGGTAACTGCAAGTTTTAAAGGGGCCCCAAAACCCTTAACAAAGTAAAATAAAGATATATAATCTAGCACTAAACAACAAAAATCTGTCACAACAGCTAGAAGAAACCAAAAAGGGCTTTACCCCAGATTACAAAATGAAAAACAAATCTAGAAAAAGAAACACCCTAAACAAAAAGACTTCTAGCGAGACAGGCACAAAAAACCTCCCAGCAACAGTCTTAGTCCATCATTTTGACAAACTCTTCAGACTCTGCCATCTGATTCTGAATATTCTAAATCGAATCTCTTAGATTGGTGATGTCTATAGCTTGGGTTGTAGATTTATTTTTGGTTCTCGATCTAGTTCTAGAACTAGGGCCTAATGGCTAGATATCTTGTTTTCCATCTTCATCATCATTAGCTTTGTCAGTATTATTCCCTTCCAACAAAGCATAGAGGGCTTTCAGATTGTCAACTATTATTTTCATACCCACATTATTCAGGGTGATCAGCTTCTTCATCATGATGTCATTGTTGTTCACTTTCTCTATGACCAATTTTATAGTGTTGTCAATAGCATTATATATTTTGTCTTCCAACTTAGTAGAGTTATTAGTTACCTTCTCAAGAACATTCTTTCCTTTTTGATACATCTCAGCATATTAAGGATATTTTTTTTGGAAGCTTTTTCTTGACCATTTCCTTAAGGGTAGTATATTGAGGAGAAATGTTGAATGATATTAAATTTCTAACATAATTCCTTAACTTCCTTTTTTAAAACTATTTTCCATTATCTATTATTATGGCATGTGGAATACCATATTTGCAAATTATGTGATTTAGAATGAACATTGAAATTTTCTTTCTGATTGCATTTGCTAAGGGTAAAGCTTCCACCCATTTTGTAAAATATTCAGTTGCAGTGATAATTTATTTATGACCATTGGAAGGAGGAGGATATATCATCCCTATCAAATCAAAACCCCATTGATAAAAGTGCCAAGGTGTGGTTAATGGATGTAATTCTTGTGCTAGAACATGTATCAAGTTTCCATGGTATTGGCACTTTTTAAAAATCTTAACAAGCTTGTATCATGAAGGTCTTGTAAGGCAGTTTTAGATTCCTCACTCTCTAGACATCTAAGTAACATTCTATCAAGACCTTTGTGATACAACATGTCAAAAATAAGGGTGAAATGAGATAAGGTGTTGTATTCAAGATAGGTGTAAATAAGACCATACCAAGTAGATTCATGACCCACAAGTAGGAAAATGATTTGGGAATTGGGATGGTCATATGCGGGTTTTACCAATTCCTCCAATAAGAACTCATATTTGTCATCTTGATCATGTACTTGAAAATGTGAGGCTAGTATTTCCATGGAATCATCTGGTTTATACTCTACTCTAGGTATACTCAAAAATGTGATCAAAACAAAACACTTTTTGAATTTATTAATCATCCTTCTATAAGGCATGAGCTTTTCATCATTATTTTGGTATTTATCATTATTAATTGAGAATCACCATAGGTTTGCATTTATGTAATTATCCATTCCAAATTTATTTTGAGTCATATCACAAGGCCTTCAATTTAGTCCTGAGGTTAGATTACTGAGACGGGGGAGAATCAGTAATCTACCACATAATCCAGACTTCACTGAACTTCACACATTCTCCTATTTAGCATACATTCTCCCCCTTTGACAACAATACCAAAGGCATAAAAAATAAAATATTTTTCTCTACTCAACACACATGACTACATAGACTACTCCCCCTAAGGAGTTCTCCACAACACCAATCCACACAAAAGATATTCGATGAATACACAATAGGATTGATACAACTGCATCTTCTTCTAATTGAACTCAAATAGGAGAATAAACCCCAACGTACCTCTTAGATACTCGAATGCATACTTAGGAAATGGTTTAGGGAAAATATCAGAAACCTTCTTCTTAGTTGGCACATATTCCAACCTTACTTCTTTTTCTTGTACATGTTCTCTAAGAAAATGATATTTGATATCTATATTCTTAGTCTTATAGTGCATCACCAGGTTCTTCAAAATGTTAATAGCACTTGTGTTTTCACAATGTATAACCACTAGTTTCGTTATCTTCTCCTGAATTCCTTCTAGAATCCTCTTGATCCATACTACCTATGTACAATTAATTGCAACAACAACATACTCAACTTCAGTTGTTGATTGAGATATACAATTATTCTTCTGGCTTGTCCAAGATACAAGCCTCTCACCAAGAAAAAATGCACCTCCACATTCTCTCTTCTGATCATCAACATTACCTTCCCAATCAACATTAGTAAAAACATTCAAAGAGAAATCACCTTTATGTCCATACCAGAGACCATAATATTCAGTTCCCTTAAGATATCTAAAAAATTTATTTACTATAACCAAATGAGATTCCTTAGGATTAGAAGAAAATCTTCTCACTAATCCAACTTTTTGTTCTATGTCTGAACTTCTGTGCACTACATACTGTATCTTACCTATCATGGACCTGTAAAGTGTCTCATCCACCTCTTCAGAATCATTTTTATTTGATATTTTGTAGTCAGTTATCATAGGGGTACCAACCGGTTTTGAGTATTTTAAACTAAAATTCTTCAATATTCCCTTACATACTTGTACTAACTTATGTAGATACCATATTTCATATGTTGAACCTGCAATCCGATGAATAATTTAATCTCACTGATCATAGACATCTCAAATTCTTTCCAAATCTCATCCATAAATGATCTGCTCATCTCTTTATTGCCACCAAAAATGATATCATCTACAAATATCTTTGCAATCAACACCCTATCATCTTTCTCAATTTTCAAATTCAAATCATTGTTATCACTTTTCCTGATGAAACCAATATGAATCAGATATGAATGAAAATGTTCATACCATACCCTAGGTGCTTTCTTTAATCTACACAAAGCTTTACGTAATTTACACACCTTGTTCTTACCTTCTGAATTAGAAAATCCTTTAGGTTGTTCAATATATACCTCTTCTTCCAAAACACCATTAAGAAAATATTTTATCAATAGAGGCCTTTTCTATTAATATAAAAAAATAGTACAATATTCACAAAACGGACCGGGGGATAGAAAATCACACCATGAAGAGTAACACGTCATCATGCTGGAATCAAACAACTATTCATCAAAAAAGCATATAAAGGAAGCCCTCAAGTTGCAAGAGCAGTATCAGAAAAGGGAGGTGGATCTTTATCATTCGAATTACCCCAAACATTAGGCCCAAGGGTCTAATCAGGAAGCGACCACCCATCATTTGTATCTTTTTCTTCATTCTCCATTTCTCCTTCCTCCCACCTGAGAGAGATAGCTAGAGCCAAGCGAGGGATTTTGTCAGAAGTGGCAGGAGACCACACAGGAACATTGGCCATTGGCCGAGCAGTAGTAGAAACAAGAAGAGGAGGCCAGCCAGTAGTCGAGGTCCTCCTAGCAAGAGAAGAGGCAGAGTAGTGGCACCAAGAGCATGGTGTTTTGGAGCTCCTGGCCGGGGAACTCTGGCCATGACGTTGTCCCCAGGGTGGTGTGTGTCAGTTGAGAGGGAATCCAGTGGCACCCGAGCCAAACTACAAGGGGAATTACCCCAATGCTAAAGAAGCTCCTATAAGTGGGCGACCTCAAGGGCCACCTTGTCAGCTTGTACTTAAATCTGCATCATGACATTATTACATAAAGATGCCTTAGTATAAAGAGAAACATTGACATCCAAACATTTGTGAGTAAAAATAACAGCATTATGATCTTTCCATAGAGAAAACAAAATATCCAGCTTGAAAGCATGCTAAATCTGGGTATACTGGGAAGGCATTCTGGGAGAGTCAACAAGGAGTGCCATATGCCAAGAGAAGGGCTTGGGATGGAATGGCATAAAAAATATATGAATCCATCTCCAATAATTTTGGTCCCTTCGACAGAACCAAAAAATATGCACCATGGTTTCAGAGTGCCCACAAAATGGGCATTTGGGACCAAGCACACCCAGTTGTTGAAGCCGATCTCCCAAAGGAAACATTTGATAAATCAGACACCAAGAAAAATGAGCAATTATGGGTGCAGTAATAGCATCCCAAATAGTGCGGAAATGCCAGCTCTAGGTTTTTTGAGAAGAAGAAAGATGCCAACGATGATTGAGAAAATAAATCATAGGAAAATGAGGCACCAGCCAAGAGAACCCAAGCTTGGGTTTTTAGTTGGTAAATGGCATATCAGGATACCATTTCCAATCTTTCCACCAAGGTTTAACTGACTAAATTCCAAGTTTATGTAGGAGATGCGGCGGAATAGCAAAGACAAGCAAGTCAAAAGTCTGATGATCTGGATGAGTGAGCCGAAACTGAACCCGTAGATCATCCCAAGAGTGGAGACTCATGACTCATGGTGGCTCTAGGAAAAAAATCCTTGGGTGTTTGAATGCCACATTTGTGAAAATGAAGAGCACTAATCCCCTAGAATAGCTTCATAACTAGAAGGGTTTGAAACCCAATCCCCTTCCAAGCTGGCTTATGTAGTGGGTACCCAAAAGAAATGCAATGTCGGAGCAGAATTTTCTAGGCTTCATTGCCTGTGAGACACTGTACAACCCATTGTGCACAAAGGGTTAAGCCTTGTTTCTACGTGTTGAGTAAGCCAAGCCCACCAGAGGCCTTAGGGAGACAACAAAAATCCCAGGCAACTCTATGAAATCCATGGTGATCAGTGCTAGAGGCCCAAAGAAAATTCTTCAACAATTTCTCAATCTTCTTGTAAGAGGATTTTGAAGGAGCCCAATAAGAAGAGTAGTAAACATGTGTAAAAGCCAAGACCTTGGAGTAGATCTGAAACTTTCGAGTGAGAGAGAGCGACTTGGTAATCCAATAGGTAAAAAAAATTTCAATTTTAGCTAACAAAGCATACCATAATTTAGTAGAACAGGATTGAAAAGCAAAGGGAATGCAAAGGAAATGAAAAATTTACCCATGTTGAATCCTGGACCATCCAAACTGAGAAAACTAGGGTGGATCAAGAAGGGAATACTATCTGTAACACAAGGTTTTATGCCACTGGATGGCTGAACTAGAAGCCAAGCAAAAAGTGTTTAAATAGTGCAAGGTTGCCTTTATATTATCTTCAACCTCTACAAGAGTGAGAAAGGAATCATTAGAAAAATGGCCATTGACCAATTTTTGGGTAGAATCAGGCAAAGTAATCCCATGAACATGGCCCAGAGAAATGGAATAAGCAAGCAAATAACCAAAGCCTTTGTATGCCAGAACATATAAGGTAGGAGCTAAAGGAAAGCCTTTTTGAATGGATCTGAAGAGCCCAAAGGTAGAAGATTGTCTTCCATTAATGGTGATGTAAGCAAAGGCATCCCAAAAAAGCATCTGCACAGATTGAAGAAATATAGGGCCAAAACCAAGAATGTGAAGCATAGTAATAATAAAAGGCCATTCAATGCGGTCATAAGCTTTAGCAAAATCAATTTTAAGAAAAAGGGTTTTCTATTGAGACTTACGAGCCTATTCCATACCTTCACAAACCGCTATGATATTATCAAGAATAAATCTTGATTTGATAAAGCCAGTTTTCTCTGGCCGAACAATTTGAGGCAGGATGTGACGGGTCTTGAGAGCCAAAGCCTTGGCAATAATCTTATATGAGACATTGAGCAAGGTAATAGGCCGCCAGTTGCAAATATCCTCAGGGTCCCCAGACTTGGGAATGAATTTAATGTTTCCTTTGTTGATAATGTCCCCCAAAGAGTGGAAGTGATAAGCTTCGAGGTACACTTGATGTAAATTAGGACCAATGGTATCCCAGAGTGTTTTTATAAAATCCAAAGGGAAAGCCATCACAACCTGGGGCTTTATCATCATTCATAGCGAAGACTACTTCACGAAGATCCTACAGGTAAGGATCTAATCATAGAAAGCTCACTGATTAGGATAAACACATTGAGGCACAACAGTAATGCAAGCATCAAGAGCTTGTTTGCTAGCTGGAGAAGATCCCTGAGTGACAAAAACTTGTTCATAATGATGAACAAAGGCCTAAAAAATATAAAGAATCTCTGTGAGGAGGGATTGACCTTCTTTAATCCTGGTTATGCCCACATTTGTGTGACGGGTGCGGAGAGAAGAAAAAAAATCTTTAGAGTCTTGATCTCTGACCTTTAACTAGTGTAACTGAGCTTTAATTTGAGCACCTTGGGTAGCATAATTGTCTGCAACTTGCTTCTGTTGATGCATCTAGGAAAGGTGAAGTTGCAAGCCCTGATTAAAAGGATCAAGGGCTAAGACCTCCATGGAATCATAGAGATCTTTTGTGTTGAAATCATAGGATCTACGATGATAGATGGCAATTTTTCTACCATAAATGTGCAGAAAGAGTGTCGTACACCGGATAGCATCATTCCACCATTGAATCTAGCCAGATGATTGTGATGGCCGAGGCTCAAGGTTCCAAACCCGATGAATGTGGGCCACCATGGAAGCATGGCTAAGAATAGAAGTATTAAAAAATAAAATATGACTTAACATCCATTGATATACCTTGAATCCTTTATAAGAAGCATATGTAAGCAATATCCTTGCACCTTCAAGTCTGGCCATAGGTGCAAATATTTCATCATAGTCCACGCCTTCCTCTTCTGCATACCCTTTGTACACCAATCTTGTTTTGTTTCTTAACACTTCACCTATCTCATCCATCTTTTTTCTAAAAATCTAATTTGTACCAATCACATTATTGTCTCTTGGTCTGGGTACTAATGTTCAGGTATTATTCTTCTTAATGTGCTCCAATTCTTCTTTCATAGCTTTCACCCAATCTTCATCTTTCAATGCATCTTTCATTCTTTTAGGTTAAAGTTCAAATTAAAAAAATTACCTTCTCATGCCTTTATTCTTGTTAACACACTAGCATTTCTCTCCCCAATAATTTGATCAGGAAAATTATTCAAATTTACATACCTTGACAATACCAGTTCAAGTTTAGGAGTTTCTTCAACTGCTGGTACTAGTTCCTCCTCATTGACTTGTCTATCCTAATTTTTAGCATCTTTCTCCATTGGTTGTACATAAACAAACCCATGATAGTCTTCAAGTTCCTTCTTGTTGGATTCATCATTTTTCTCAAAAAATTCATCTATTCTTACGCTTTCACTTAATACTATCTTATGTGTTCTCTTGTTCAAGAATTTGCAAGATTTTATCTTTGAGGAGTATCCTAAAAATATCCCCTCATAACTTCTAGGGTCAAAATTTCTTGTATTTTCATCTCTTGTTATGTAGCATCTACTCATCAAAAATTTTAAAATAACTTACACACGGTGATCGACCATACCACAGGTCATAGGGAGTTTTTATTGTACCTTTCTTTAACTTAACTTTGTTCAATGTGTAAACATCAATGCTTGCTTGTTCTCTCCAAATTTATGTGCAACACCCTTTTGAATCATTAATTTCCTAGCACAATCAATGATAGATATGTTTCTTCTTTCAATAATACAATTATGTAGAGGTATTCTAGGAGCTGACATATGTCTTTGATTTCCCTGTTCTTCACAATATGTAGTAAATTCTTGTGAAGTAAACTCACCTCCTCTGTCAGATCTAAGACATTTTAGGGTCTTACCAATCTCCTTCTCCACTTTGTCTTTGTAGATCTTAAACATGTGAAAAGATTCAAATTTATCCCTTAAAAATATATCCCACATCATTCTAGAATAATCATGAACAAAAACATAAAATATCTATCACCCTAGTAACTCCAAGTTCTCATTGGACCACACAAATAAATATGAACCAGATCTAAAATACTTCCAGAAGAATATTTTTTATTGACGAAATTAGAACTAGTTAACTACCCAAGATGGCATTCTTTACACATTACATTGTCTGGTTTCACTAGGTTAGGAAAAACTCTCACTAACTTCATCTTGTAGACGTCCAAAATCGTCCTTATATTAATTTAATTAATATTCCCATAACATTATAGTTAATTTTAATTAATTATATTTGTTATATTCTTCTATCTATTTAATTAAATTTATTTAATTAAATA
>MU223514.1:746488-764745 GCA_018584345.1 Thuja plicata | reverse complement strand
CCAAAAATTTTACTTTCCACATAATTCCTTATTTGGTGCCAACAAGGTTTCTTACACCCATGATGACACCTTCTTACACTTTCTAAAAGTGTCTCATTGGCCCAAAACTCTTACACCCTCTTACACCCTCTTACAAGATCCTTCACATGTGTACTTTAAGTACACTTTGACCCATCACATCCAAAGTTGCTCACACATGTGTGAGAAAAGTTGGCCTCTTGCATGGCTTATGTGTCCCTCATGTGGCACCTATGTGGATGCCACATGAGCTCCACCTCATCCAAGCCCTCTCTCTCCTCCAAAAACTCTATAAATAGAGGTCTTTTCCAAGAGCAAACCATCTTCATTTTATGCATTGTTATCATGCTAAAATAGTTCTAGAATTATTAGTTCATCTTCATGCTTTCATGTTTTAGTTCATAATCTAGAAATCATATGCTAGGATAATGGAATGAATCTAGTTTCTAGTTTTCATGTAATCTTTCATAACATCTTAGTGTAACTTGCATTTTCATTTCAATCATTTGTAAAGACTTGAGACAAGTTCCTCATACTTGCTCTTGAGTCTTTCACTCTCTTAGTTGCATTTTTACATCAAATAGTGGGATTTAGATATTGTGTTGGGAGAGCACACCCACACACCTCTCTAAGAGCAAATCAACAAGGTCTCGGGTGCCCTTGTTCAGCTCATCGGAGGTTGTAATGAAAGTCTTCTTGTTTTTAGTAGTATGTTTTAGATATGCATAATGTTGTTATTTAAAGTTTATCTCTAACATTTGCATGTCTGAGCGTGCTCCCAACAGGTTAGATTTCATTGCATACACATCTTACTAACTTTTATTAGGTTATCAAAATTTACATGACAAAAATTCTTATTCCATAACCAACAATCTTCTACCTTAGCAATCAGACAACTCTTAATAGTAGAATCCAGATGGAACAAGTTATCTCTAGTTTGCTCACTGCTAGCAATCAACTCTTCAAATTTCTCAATAATCCTGCAACTACCTCCATTGAACTCAAAGCTAAATCCTTCGTTATTCAACTAAGAAACACTTAACAAACTGTATCTCAGACTATCAACTCAGTAAATTTCATTATAAATTTTTTATCATTCAAAGCAATGGGTCCTTTATCTATTACCATATAGTAAGCATCATTCATGAATCTCACTGAGCCTCCATCACATTATTCCATATTGATGAATTTTCTTCTATCACCAGTCATATGATGAGTGCAACCAATGTCAAAAATCTAGTTACCAATGTGATTCATGTTAGAAACTAAATATTTCTCACCTTCTTCTGAGGGTTCTTCCTTTACTACAACAAACACAATTTATTCTTCAACTATTCTGTCAGATTCCTCATTGGTAACACCTTCCTCAGCTAGGTAGCATGATTTCTTATTTTTATCCTTGAATCTTCTTGACTTCTCCTTGTATTTATCATGGAATCTAGAAGCAATGTGTCCAATTTTGTTACATGCAAAGCATTTCAAAGGTAACCTACCCTTATATTTACATTTCCCTCTAGGCAGCCTTCTAGCAAATAAAGCTTCCAATTCCTCCAGTTCTCTTTGATCAATTAAGATAGATTCATAATCATTAGGATAACATGTTGAAGAACTGTTAGTTATCTCCTTTCCTTTCCTAGATGGTTCAAGAGTCAATAATGACTTGAAATAATCTTCAACTCTAGGCATACTATTGTCTTAATTTCTTAACTTAAATGCAGTTAATTTCCCTATTAATGCATCAAGACTAACAGTAAAAGTTCCTAGAGATCTAAGCTCTTGTATGAATGAAACCCTAATAGCATATTGAGGCAATAAAGTTCTCAACTTTCTTTTTACCACATCCTCCTCGGGAAGATTACCACCAGCACCTTGGATAGCAGCAACAAATTATTTGATTCTCTGACTGTATTTCTCCATGTTCTCATTTTCGTGCATCCTCATATCATCATACTTTCCTCTCAAGCTATCAACGTTTGATTTATGAACATGTGGATCTCCACCATAGATGGTGATCAATTTTAGAAAGGAATCAAAAACTAGGATTATCAATGAAACTCGGGGATTGGACATCCTTTCGAGAAGCTATCCTCCATATCATAAAAAATCATTTAATTATCAACCCAAGGATGTGGTACTTGAAACAGGGAAGCAAGATATATGCATTGAGAATTGATTTAGACCATGCTATTACTACAGGAAACAAATTTATTTGAAATGAAAGCTAGTTTATGGCTATGGGAAATGAAATTCTTGATAAATGAATACAAATTTATAAAATCTTGAAGAATGGAAAGCTTGAAACTCCAAACCACAAGTTTTCAACTGTTCTACCACTTTCGCTACAGGAAGCAATGGCTGTCCTACGACTTTGGCTGTAGGAATAGTTTTCAAGACTTAGAATTGAAACAACAAGATGCATAAATGAAAACTACATGAAATAAATTTATCTAATGTTGATCCCTCGCCAATTGGGCCCCCTTGGATGAGTATCCAAAAATCAATCACACAATGCTAACTTTCAACACTTCACTGCCATTGATTAAAAAATGAAGTACAATTATATTCATGACAAAAAATGGAATTTAACAGAATGGAAACTATATCTTATGAAACACTAATAAATCCCTCCTTCTCATGCAGGAGTGGGGATTTATTTAAAGGAAAAACATCTAACATCTAACTGCTTCACTCCATAAACCAAGCGAATACTTTATTACATATCTAGAAAGCAAGAAAGAGACTGTCTAGAAAAATAGGAAAGGAACCGTCGCAATATAAAGGAGGAACAGATCTAGCCTTTCACAATTCCCTAGATTATCTAAAGAATAGAGAAACTTCATGACCTGATCTTTGTCCAGTAGTACACCTTCATCATCTTGTAACTGCAACTTCTAGTTTTATTAACTCCTTCGTTGAGCGGCTTACTTCAGGACAGGATCTATCTACACAGTGCTCGAGCGCATTCACCTGCTTTTTTATCTTTAATATCCATGATCTGCATATGCATCCATACATTGCATCAACCAAAATATGCATCCATACATTTTCATTCAAACAACTAAATACTTATCAATACATAACCATAGAATTATTATTTTCAATATAGCAACTATGGATAGGTATGCATGCAAAAGTATTAAAACATATCAAATCTCTTCGTGGTGGTTGCATGCCACCTAATTTCATGAGAATAGAAAAGTATTTTGAATAAAAGTATCATAAAAACTATGAAATATTCCATGGAAGAAGACTATCCTATGGAGTAAATAATAATATATTTAGGCCTTATCATTTCCCCCTATGAAGACTAGTGGCGATCCTCAGGCACTGAAACATTCTGGATTCGGGAAAATAGTCTGAGATCCCCCATTGCAACTTCACCCCCACTGGAGCTACCAAGGTGCCAATAAAAACCTCTTTTTCATTCTATCTTGCTCCTTTGATTGGCCTCTAACTAATAATTTAGTTCATTCTCTTGGAAATTATATAAAGGCCATAGGAGGAGAGGAGGCAGGAAAGTTAGAGGAACCCATAGCTCTCGCCTGGCTTGTTTGCCCAATTGGATGTACCAATAAACCCTTTGCATTGCAGCTCAAAAATTGATAAGGTTGTGTGGTTCAGCCTTTCTTAAAGCCATAGTCAATCTTCCCCATCTCTTCTTAATGCCTTTGATTTTCCTTTGCCCCTCATGAATGGGGAGTCTTTAAAACTTTCTATAAACATGTTCCCTAGAACCTAATATCCTTTTTATATGTTCTGGCTAATGGATCCCATGGGCTATCTCAAGCCAATCATAGTACATTCTTTTAAGCTTGTTGCTTTTGGGTCTAAGGGGCAGATTAACTGACTGCTCTCTTTCCCTATATTTCTTTAATTGGCCCCCATAATTGATTTCATTTCTTATCCATGATAGAAGGGTCGATAGATGAGTATCACCAACAAACAATAACATATTCCAATTGATATTGGATGGAACAGCATAATTATGTAGTTATAATTCACACAAAAGATTCTGAATAAAATTAGGTGACCCTTCATAAGCATTTACAAATTCCTGAGGTGAATATATGTTTGGGTTAAGGCCTATGATATTTCTAAACTATTTAAACATAATAATTTGTTCCACCAAACATAATGCATATACCCTTGGGGGTGGTCTACATTCCATTATCTGGGGAATTACCTCTACCACTGAATCTAATCTGTGTTGTAATTCTTTCACTTCCTGCTTCTGCCTATCTATTTCTTTCTTCAAATTATCCCTTTCTATCTCCCACATGGCTCTTTCATACTGAATTTTCTTATAAAATTCTAGAGATAGGGATTGAAGAGTTACCTTTGCTTGATCATTTTTTGGGCCATGCCCTTGATTCTTCTCTTCTCCTCTATTTCTTGCTACATCATGCCATAATACCTTTTGTAGGGAGGTACTGTGGTCTATTACTTTTTTGGTTGCAGCAACCTAAAAATTCTCCCCTTGATTCTCCTCTTGATTCAGGGACTGATTATCATCCTCCTTTTTTTGATTGGTGTACTCTTTAAACAATGAGGCTACAGGCTCCTCGCTCCCTATGTTTGGAAATTCCTGAGGTAGACTATTGATATTTTCTTGGGATTTGTCCACCACTAGTTCTTCTATGGGGATTTATGGTACATCCTCCTGAGTGGCCTTGGGAATTGTATCAGGTGATACTGCTCCTCACATGTGAATTTAAACACTTCTTCTTGGTGGAGTTCTTGTAGTGGTTGCAAGACTTTTCTTTGAGGTACTTTTTCTTTTGGAAGAAGTGGCTACAGGAGATTTAGAAGAAATAGGGGAAGTGTCAATGTTGGTTTTTATCCTCTTGGAACACCTGGAAGAGAGTTCAAGAGCAACCATTGTCTCCTTCTTAGATGTATCCTTTTTCTATTTTAATTTTTCCTTTGTCCTTCTGACTATTGGACTGAGATACTATAGGATCTTGCGATGTTGCAGGCATCTCGTGATCAACCTCCTCAGCACTAGGTTTTGGATTTATAGATGCCCTAGCTTCATGCTCTTTTTTCTCAGGGGAAATATTAGCAGTATATGGATCCTGAACTAGAGAGGAAGTTCCCTCTGGAACATTACCCTATTCCTTATTAACCTCCTAATTATGTACTTCATTGATCAATTGCACTCTTTGTGCCAATATGAATTCTTCCCAGGTCATGGGACATACATCCCTCAAAGATCTTTCTAATAGAAACTTGATAAAACCCTAATGGGATACAATATTTTTTCATCCTTTCTTAACCTCTTCCAAACTCAAATTGAGCATGGAATAAAGAAAATTTGGGAAATTCATAGTTCGCCCATGTTGTAAATGATTGAACAATTTAAAATGCACAGCATGTAAAGATGAAAAATGTCCCTCAAAGGTTAAATACCTAATAACATGGATTGCGAGTTGTGGATATATTCTAGGTAGGGACAATCTTTTTGTTCCTTGTTTTTCTATTTCTAGCCTCGGGTCTGTTGGGATGATAAACTTCGTCCATGCTGAATGTGCATCATTCCCATGAAGAAATGCTTCATTGACTGTGGGAAGCCCTGAAACCTCAGAAACTATTGCCTCTCAAGCATCTACCCTCAAGCTCTTTATTTGGGCTTCTCTATTATTCAAGGTTCTAAGAAATTCCCTTGATACCTCTTCATCATAATCATTTAACCATAGAAAATATGCCAGCCACCCAACATTATTGAACCCCTGCACTCTCTAGGTCTTGAAAAAAAGATGAGTGGTCGACTGGTTCCAGTCGTATGAGTAGTCCTGCCATTCTGATAAGTTGTCAACCTTGAAAATGTTTCCTGATTCCATAATATATCACCTTCCAAATTTTTCTCTCATTGTTTCATTGCTACAGCTCAGAATACTATGTGCTGAAAATTTTTTGAAAATTATTTGCAAGCCGTAATCATAAAGTTCGCCGAGTAGGTGGTTTGGAGCTGGGGTTTTTTTGAAATACAATTTTTGACAAGGCAATTTTTTTTTGCAAGGCTGGCAAAGACATTTTTGCACACGGGAGTTGTCACATCAAGACTTCAAGAATGATTTTAAAAAATGGAAATGGCGGCAAAAATTATGATAAGGATAGTTTTCAAAGAATCATTTAATGGTGATGCATATTTAACAATTGTGTCCCCTACGAAAAAGGTGACAGGTGTCCACACATGCAGTGGAAAAGGATAGTGATGTTGGATTTAATTGCTATATTTGAAATAGAAAGTAACCGTGATTATGAAAAAATAAGTAAGATTAATGAATAATAAATGTAGATGCATACCTTGAAACGACTTACCAGTGAATGCTTACATTCGAAAAGATGTGATGACATACATCGTTAAATTTAGATCTTGGAAGTAATGAGGAAGTGGAAAGGTGAGTGATGTGGGAGAAATACAAGGTGAGGTGGAATGAAAAGTTTATTATGAAAAGGAGTGGTTTTCTAGAGAAAATGAAACTTTATTATGAATTGCATGACATAAGGTTATTAGAGAGAACGCAGTAGAAGTGCATCTCATTCACCTGTAGGAGGCTCATTAGCTGCATGAGGTACTTTGGCTGTAGGAGGTACTTCAGCTGTAAGAGGTACTTCATTTGTAGGAGAAGTCTCTCATGAATTCAACCTTTATTGTTGGTTTATGGTACAGATAAAGTCTGTGCCCATTGACCAAGAGCTTAAAATTCATAGGGTTGATTATGGATAACTAAATTGCACCATTATCAAAAATGTTTTCAGTTTCATAAGGCCCGAGCCAATGAGAAGTTAGCTTACCTTGTGTCTCCTAAAATCAGGAATCATAGAGTAGAGCCGAGTCACTAGGAGAAAACCTTCTTCTCCGTATGTGTGAGTCATGTCATTTCTTTCATTGTAATTGGACTATCTCTATCTGTTGTAATGCCACCTTCCTCATCTCATCTAGGGTATTGAGCTTCAGAAATCATTCCTATTGAGCTATAGGAATATCTATTTTGAGTTCCATTGTTGTGTGTAATGTCTTGTGCTCAAACTCTATAGGCATCATTACAGACTTTCCATACACCAATTCAAAAGGTGTGAATCTCATCATTATTTTCTAGGTTTTCCTATAGGCCCATATAGCTTCTTAAAGCTGATTGCTCCAATCTTTCTTGTGTATGTGAGCTATTTTGGTCAGGATAGACTCAAATTCCCTATTGGTGTTCTCGTCCTAGCCATTATCTTGAGGATGGTATGGGCTGGACATTCTGTGCCTAATTTTTACTCATTCATCAATGCAGTGATTAGTGTTGATTTGAACTAGGCTCCTTGATCTGTGACCGGCTCTCTTGGAACACCATGCCTTATGAAAATCTCTTCATACAGGAACTCAGCAACCTTGTTGTCCCTAGCATGTTGCATTTCTCTAACCTCTACCCAATTGGTCACATAATCTGTGCAAACTAGTATGTAGGAATTATCATTGGATGCAGGATTGATTGGTCCCACAAAATATAGTCCCCATTTGTCAAATGGAGTAACTCCCACTTGAGGAAAGAGAGGAAATTCATCATAATTTGTAGGGTGTCCCATCCTTTGACATCGATCACACTTTCTAGTGTGGTTTGCTTCCTCTTTGTGTAAGGTTGGCCAGTAGTAACCAGTGGTTAACACTTTCATTGTTGTTCTTTTTGTTGCAAAGTGGCCTCAACATGGCTCATCATGAAAAGCATGAGTATATCATAGGTCCACATCTTCTCATGATTTGATCTAGTCCAGTATAAAATAGGAGTTGGTAATCCAAGATAAAATGAAAGATTTCTCTATGAGAAGCCTCTTTTCCTTGGATGAGAAGTGTGGAGGTACCTTTTTAGAGGCTAAGTAATTAGCAATGTTAGCATACCATGGTGTACTAGCTAATATTTAGAAAAGGTGATATTCAGGAAAACTTCCATCAATGACTTGAGGATCATCAGGGTTCTACAATCTTGACAGGAAACCAACAACTATATTAGCTCATCCTAGTTTATCAACTATTGTGATATTGAATTATTGTAGCAATAGAAACCATCTGGCTAACCTTCTTATGATAGAAATTTTGTTAGTCAAAAAGCTAATTATTTCATGGTCAGTGTGTACATAGATCTGCTATCTACTGATTTAATGGAAAAATTTGTTAATGGCATAAATGACAACCAAGAGTTCTTTCTTTATGACTATGTAATTAAATTCAAGTCCTTGCAATTTTTTTCTGATAAAGTAGATTGCATGCTCAACAACATCCTCTTTTTCCCTAAAATATCTCCCATGGCATAATCAGAAGCATCAGTATGAATATGAAATGGCAATGACCAATTGGGTCCCCTCAAAATAGGTGTATTGGTAAGAACAGACTTAAGTTGTATGAATGATTCATCACAAGCTTCGTGCCATAGAAACTCATAATCCTTAGTAAGAAGGGAATACATTGGGCTTTCCATTTTACAAAAGTCTTTAATAAATTTCTTGTAGTCACCAGCATGTCATAAGAAGCTTCTAACATCCTTTTTCTAGGTTGGTGTGGACAGGCTCATGATAACCTCTATTTTAGAAGGATCAACTTGGATACCAACTATAGAGATGTAATGTCCTAAAACTACCCCCTCTTGCATCATCATAAATAATTTCTCATTGTTTAGGGATAGATTATTTTCCTCACATCTATGAATAAATTTTCCAAGGTTGGATAACACTTCCTCATAGGTTTCTCCATATGTAGTGAAATCATCCATATAGATTTCCATACAGTCATTCTAAATTTCAGCAAAGATACTTATGACTGCCCTTTGAAAGGTTATTGGAGCATTACAAAGACCAAAGCATAAGACTAAGTAGCAAAGGCTCCCCATGGATAGGTGAAGGTACTATTTTATCGGTCATTAGGAAGAATCCTAATTTGGTTATACCCACTATATCCATCAAGGAATGAAAATTACTTTTTACCTACTAAGGAATCTAACACTTGGTCTATGAATGGAAGAGGGAAGTGGTCCTTTTGGATGAATTGTTGAGCTCTCTATAATCCACACATACCCTCCAATTGCCTCCTTTATTAGGGACTATAACTAGAGGAGAGACCCAGTGTGTCTATGATGGGGTAGATAAAACCATCACTGACCAGTTTTTATAACTTAGTTTTTACTATCTCTCTTAATGCAGGGTTAACTCATCTTTGAAACTGTCTAACAGGGACTTTATCCTCTTTAAGTTATATCTTATGAGTACACAACTTAGGTTCTAATCCTTTCATGTCCCCATAATCCCATGCAAAATTTGTAGTATGATCTTTTAATAGCTTGGCTAAGGATGTTTGTTGTTGAGGGTTAAGATGACTATTGATGTTCAAACAACATCCTGGAGAGACTTCTAATTGCTTGGTTAACTCCACCATAGAAACATCACTAAATTATGGTACCTGAATTTCATGCGGAATAAATTGGTGGTAGAGGTATTTGGCTACAGTAGATGGATACAACTCGTAATATGGATACAAAGGCTACAGGGAGAAATGATGGGGAGATGAACAGTCCATAGAAGGTGAACTTATTCCACACTAGTCTTACAGAATGATTTTGATCATGGTATCTTCCTCTTGAAGATGTATTAAGGGGTCTCTTTTCAACATCATTAACTAGGCTAATGAATTGAGTACCTTATCTTCTTCCCCAATGTCTGGCCAGATTGGTGAGGCTAACTCCATTTTTGGTTGGGTGGGTGGATATAAAACTAAATTTTTAGTATGCTGACCGTCTAAGATGGTCATGAATCTTGAGTGACACCTTATGTAAGCATCAATACTGGCTAACCAAGGTCCTCCTATAATGATTGGATATCCCCCCAATGTGGCTTTTGGGGATGGTATTATGAAGTTAGCTAGGTATGACCAAGATTTTAAGCTAACAATTATATCCTCTACCATCCCAATAGACTCAACTGTAGAATTGTCTACTAGCTGCAGGACAATAAGTGTATTCGTGAGATTGTTAATGTAGAGTTGTTGTATTATATCCTTGGTCATAACATTTATAACTTCTCCTAGGTCAATTAAATAATTCTTGATGGTTATCCCTTTGATAGTAACCTCAACAAAATGGCTGCCAAGGTCATAATATTTGGGAACAACTGCCTTGCCAAGCATGATGTCTACTATTTTTCCTGACACATGCATAGTCTGGGGGTCCTCTCTTTTTCTGCCAGGTTTCTTGAAACATTCTTCTTTGATATCCTTTCTATAGGTTGGCACATCCTTGATAACTTGAAATAATGGGTTTTTGACATTGATGTTTTTGAGTTGATCAAGTATGTTAAAAGTGACATCTTTGGGAGGCGTAGGATTTTCAGCTTGCAACCTTTGTGGGAAAGGAGGAGATGAATGTTTGGTTTTAATAGGTGGAGCTTTTGTGCCTATTTGAGAAGTATGTGAATCATCTCGATGGTCAATTTATTCTGATGAGACCTTCATTATTATAGGAGGGGAGTAGGTAGTATAGTACCAGACCACAAATGAATATCATTTACATTTATATCATAGACAAGGTATAGGGTAGGATCTGCTACATAGACATTCTATTGCTAGACCGGAGGCCTATTGTTTGTACTTGGTTGAGGTTGGGAAAGAAGTTGAGTAGGCCTAGAAAAAGTTCTTGTTGTTGTGGTTGTGGGGGTGGCTACAAGAATCCTTGTGGCTAGTTGGGCCATTGTTGACCTCCTCACCATTTTTTATTTTGCTGCCAATTACCCTGTGGTGGTTTTCATGCCCCTTGGGATTGTTTCCAATTCCCTTGGGGGATTTTCCATTGAGGATTGGAGTAATTTGGCCACTAAGGTTGAGAAGTATTCCAGGGAGAGTACTAAGAATTCATAGGAGGTTTCCATTTATTACAATAAAATGGACCACTAAATGTAAGAGGGTCCTAAGGCATACCTTTTCATTGGGCCCATGGTCTCCATTGAGCAATGTAGAATACTTTATCACCCTCTCCCTCAACTTTCTTGAAATCAGTGGGCAACTGGGTAGCCTCTAGATTATCCACCATCTTACACCGACAGTATCTCTCCATCTATCTGCAATGGGGGCAGAATTCTGCCAAAATAGCTTTTGCCTCATCATGCTTTTTCTTTTCTTGCATTGCATCCAGTTGTTTTTCCATTTTATTGATAATATACTGCTTAAATTTGGACAAAAGATGAGTTATTTCTGTCTGCGAGGCTCTAGCACCATTTGTTTTGCCTGTAGTGGACCTATACCCTTGGCCTTTCTTAGCAGCAACTCTAGAGTAGTTGAGGTAGATTTTATCTATATCATCCCATGCAGATTGGGTGATATCCCCTCCTACCATCAGGTCTAATGCTTTTGTGCACCCCTCATTAATACCCCTTAGGAAGAGTGACTTTTGAGACTCATGGTTGAGCTGATGTTGAGTTTTTTATATAGACTAAACAAAAATATTGACACATATCTTCTGGGCTTTTGTCCTCTTTCTGTGTCATATTAAAAATGTTGTCCTCCCTCATATCATTTCCTCTACAATACTCCTTATACTTTGTCAATAAAGCACTCTTCATTTCATCCCAATCATGGACTACATCCTCGCCTAAGCCCATAAACCATCTTAGAGAAGAATCTTTTAGAGTTGCAAGAAATAATTTAAGCCTATCGAGTTCTATGGTGTAGTCATAACTATGACATAGGATATCAAAATTGAAGAGAAAGGTATTTGGGTCCTCTATCACAAATCCATAAAATTTAGGAAGGGTTGAAGATGGTATGTTCTTGAGATTGTTATTGTCACACTGGTCAGTAATTGGAAATGGAAATGTAGGAAGATTTTCCATCCTGGGTGGACCTTGAGTTTGATTCTAAGGCTGGTAGATGACTAGAGGCAATGGATTTTATTCTCCTTGATGCTCTAGTTATTGAATTCTCAGATTGTCCAAGGCTTCATCAAAAGTATTAAACTCAGGTTTTTCTTCAAGGAGGTAAAATCCCAGTGGGTCACCTTCTAAAGATGATGATGATGATGATGATGAAAGAGGAAGGTTTACAATAGCATCCACAAACTAACCCTCCTCTTCTTCTTCAGGCACAAAGATTTCTCCTAATTGGTTGTTGCAGTAATTTGGAAAGTACCTTCCTAGGACTACATGACATAATAACCCGACCAAAATAAGCCTGGACAAAATAATCTGATCACAATAACCAGAGGATAAAATAACCAAGGGTCATAATAACCCATTCCAAAATAACCCGCAGTCAAAATAACCCATGGACAAAATAACCCCATAAGATTATAGAGAAAGGAAAACAAAATTTATAAATTACAAGTATATTTATATAAAAAAAAATTATTCAAATTTTCAATTAAAGTGTCAAATTATGAGCAATGCCTCTTATATAATCTAAAATATTATTATTGTCATAACCATCAACTAGTCTTTTTAGTCTTTCTTTGAGTTCACGGTATTTTTTCCTGCTTGTTTGTGTAGTGTGTCCAGTCGTATATTTCTCTATTTTATTCTCTTAGAGACCCTATTCTTTTATTGCCATATATTTTGATGGATATATGGTCTAAAAATGACCTAAATATCCTCTATGGTGCCTCACAATCCCCTTTTTAGCACTAACTTGATCTAAAATGACCATGGGTTATTTTGACCATGAGTTTTTTTTCCATGGGTTATTGTGACCCTAGGTTATTATCTCCTTGGGTTATTATGGAGGGGTTATTGTGTCCAAGGTTATTTTGGCTGGGTTATTATGTCTGGTTACCCCTTCCTAGAGTGTCTCTTCTTCTTCTATGCATGCAGCTACAATGAAGGCTTGTGGTAATTGGTTGGGAAAATTTTGGTGGTGATTTCTAATTTACTTAAAATAGGAAGATGAAATCATAAGCTTAAAGAATATTCTACAAATGGTTGAGTTCAACACTTGGTTCAACACCATCTCCGGTAATGGAGCCAAAAATTTCCAGTTTTAGAAAGGAATTAAAAACTAGTCTTATCACTAGAACTCAGGGATTGGACATCCTTCCGAGTAGCTATCCTCCATATCATAAAAAAATCATTTAATTATCAACCTTGGGACGTGGTACTTGAAATGGGTTAGCAAGATATATGCACCAAGAATTGACTCAGACCACACTATTGCTGCAGGAAACAAATTGCTTTGAAATGAAATCTAGTCTATGGTTGCAGGAAACAAAATGGTTGACAAATGAATGCATAATTATAAAATCTTGAATAATGGAAGGGAAACTCCAAACCACAATGTTTCAACTATTCTGTCACTTTTCTTGCAAGAAGCAATGGTTGTCCTGTGACTTTGGCTGTAGAAATAGTTTTCAACACTTAGAATTAAAACAGAAAGATGCATAAATGAAAAATATAGGAAATGAAGATATAAAATGGGGATTCCTCACCAAGTGGGCCCCCTTGGATGAGTATCCAAAACTCAATCACAAAATTCTAACTTTCAACACTTCACTGTGACTGATTCAAAAATGAATTACAATTGTATTCATGGTGAAAACTAGAATTTAACATATTGTAAACTATATCTTCTGGAACACTAATAGAACCCTCCTTCTCATGTAGGAGTGGGGATTTATTTAAATAAAAAACATCTAACAGCTAACTACTTCACTCCACAAAACAAGTGAAGACTTTATTACATATCTAGGAAGCAGGAAAGAGACTATCCAGAAAAATAGGAAAGGAATCGTCGCAACACAAAGGAGGAATAGATGTAGCCTTTCACAATTCCCTATATTATTTTAAAAATAGAAAAACTTCACAACCGAATATTTTTTCTAGCAGTATCCACCTTCATCATCTTGTAACTACAAATTCTTGTTGTATTAACTCCTTTGCTAAGAGGCTTACTGCAAGACCGGGTCTATCTGTACAGTGCTCGGGTGCATTCACCTAGTTGTTTATCTTTAATAGCCATAATTTGCACCAAGGTGTTAGAATACAAATATCCAAGATAGAATAAACCAAAATATGCATGCAAACATTTTCATTCAAATAGTTATAAAGACATAACCTTAGAATTATTATTTTTAATATAGCAACTATGGATAGGTATGCATGCAAAATTATTGAAACATATCAAATGGCTTCATGGTGGTTGCATGCCACCTAATGTCATGAGAATATAAAAGTAGTTTGAAGAAAAGTATCATAAAAAATAGGAAATAGGCCATGGAAAAAGACTATCCTATGAAATAAACAATGGTATATTTAGGCCTTATCAGATGGTTTTCAACTTTTCCCACATCTCATTAGTAGTATCCAAGTCTTTGATATCAACATAATCTACATTAGAAAGAGTACTATAAATAGCTTCCATAGTAGGATTATGTTCTAGCCTTCCCTTCAATTGATCTATATTCAGGGTTCCTGAAGGGAAAAAATATTTATTAACCACATGATCCCAATACTGATCATCGATATCTTTTAGATAGAGGTTCATCCGACCGCGCCATACTGAATAGTTCTCTCTTGTGAATTTAGGACCCTCCTTTCTCAACATCTTTAGATCTTGACCTCAAGTTGTTAAGCTTCACCACAATAGATGACCAAAACTCTAATACTAATTATTACTCTTGAGGTCATATTACTAAGAAGGGGGAAGAATCAGTAATCTACCAAATAATCCAAACTTCTCTATCTTAAAATTTAAACAAACATTCCCAAGATTAACCTTAATAATAGAAAATGAAAATCATAAGCGTCCAAATCCATCCACAAAATTGACACACATATTTATCTTATGGAAACCCAAATAGGGAAAAAACCACGATGGGGATTAGTACCCACTAAATAATGTACTCTTCTGAAGTACGCTTTGTGAGGAGCTTAACCCTGTTAAAAGTTTACAACAACATTGTTAGGTGCTACCCGATTAAGGGATATACCTTAGGCCTATTAGGATCTTTATCCTATTAAGAGTATCATTGTTAGAGGACTTTAAACACTTGACAAAGTGTCACATTGTTATAGGATTTACAACAAAATATCTATTAGGATATACCCTCTTAAGGGATTAACATACTGCAATTGTTAGGGAACAATAGAAAGAATGATCTATAGAAGAGAATTTCTTATACTTTATCAGATCCACTAAAGCACACAATATCTTCTCAATGTACTTAAATATTCTTTGGATTAATCACAAACTGCACTATACACTGCTCTTCCTCAACACACAATCAACACTCTTAACCTGCAACTTCCTCCATTGTATACTGAACTTTCAAGTCCATCGCCTTGATCAAAGCCTAAATTAGAAATTCAAAACTACCCGCTCAAATACAATGTGCCACATAACAAAATTAAATGCATAAAAAAAATTTTGAAGACCATGTCTGTCAATACAATTATTTACATAGAATGTTGTGAAGGAGTTAAACATGTTTTGACCAAATGCAAGCTTCCTCAAGAAACTTCTCCACACACTAGCATTGAGAAATGTGATGCTAGATCATCACCTCCAATCATTAAGACACATCACCATATTGTGACTAACTCAATCGATCCTACCACAGCCTCAACACAAGTCATCGATCAAATATTTATCACTTATCACTCAAGGACACAAATAATGTAACCTGTTAACAACTCTGTCTCTTCTCATCAGTCACTCAAATTAGTTGTGGTTGCAAATGTAGCATCTAAATACTATTTTCCACCATATCCCATGACCACATCACAAGATGTAACACAAATTTGACAAGACATTAAAATCATCTATCAGCTATCATTAACAGTTCTAGAAATTGCATTGTTATACTTCAATCGATCACAACCTCCTCATATGATCACTTCAGTAGTAGCGGTCATACATTAGTTATCGAGAGACACACCTAAGTCTCCACTAAAGATAGTAACCACTGAAATTTATCGTAATCCTTCATTCATCATAAATATGCTTGGAAACATACTTAGAACACAAATTCAATAATTGACATCAATGACAACATAATATTTTATCATCATGTAATCAAATATCATCCTTTCATCTCAAAAACTCATTTACCATCACTATATTAGATATGCCAACACTTCATACTCTTCTATCTAATTGGTGCATAGGAATAGCAGTTTGAATTATTTTGGGATTGTGAAACCTTGTGAAGTAATAAAAATAAATCCTACCCCTAAGCCATGTTGGCTAAATGACCCATCAAAGTATAATTTCCATGTCTTTGGCTCACTAGTAAGGATATTTGCATCTAGAAATTCCACCTCAATAAGTTCATCACTTGAGATTGGAGACTCTAATAGTTGATCTATGATGAATTGTCCTTTGATAGCTTTACCTTCTACATACTCAATGTCAAAATCACTTAATATTTGATGAACTATAACTGATTGAATGTTTGAATATGATAAGTTGATGATCACTGAGTTGCAGAAAGTAAATGCAAGACATTAAATTATTTAATGTATTATATTGTCATTGATGTCAACTTTATATAATATGATTGGTCATATACATTGTCATATATTTCAAGAAACCAAAGAGATAAAGTTTATGTTATCGGTAAACATAAAAATCCAGTGTACACTGAGTGACAGTAAACACCGATGGACAGTGCACACCGATAGATAAAGAACCCCGAGTAGTCACAGTGTATACCGAGTGCCGCAACACCGAGCATAGCTAAAGAGAACCCCAAGAAGTTCATAGTGTTGATGCCCAAGGACATCTGAAGTCAATGACTGAGAAAAATAAGAGTTGATCACTGATCAAAACTAGAGTTAGGAAATGAAAAAACACTTAGCTGGCAGGAGCTATAATTAGAGTTAACTGATTGATTATTTTATTCTCATCAACCAATTGAACTAAAGATTTAAATCTAGTTTTATTCACTATTGTCAAGGAGAAATATATGGAATAAAACTAATGAAAAGCTTTAAAGATTAAAGCAATGCATGGCAAGATTTGCGGATCAAGAAGCAATCTACATCAAGAAAAAGAAAGACAAGGATAGTAAATTGTGAAATCATGTCTATATAAAGAGACAAGTAATTCATTATGAAGAGAGGAATGCTGAGCATAATTCTAGTGAAGATAGAAGTCTTCATGCAGATCTGATCATACAGGCTGAAGAACAGAGCCACAAATTCTGCAGACACCAAGAAAAAGAAGCAAGAGCATTCACTGAGTAGAAAAGAAGAAAGAGGGGAGAAAAGGAACAAAAGAGAATATTGATCAGAGAGGTATTATGGACTTACAATAGAACTAAAAATATGCAAGTTAAAGTTGTATTATTCAACAGATCATTTACTATTTTAGTTTAATCATTGATTCAGAAAATCTCTTAACCGAGTGGGATTTAACCATCCTTATTGTATTGAGATGCTCAAGAGTATCAAAAGGTTTTCATGTTGACACCATAGTGAATGCTAGGTCAAATGATAAACTGTTAGTTTTAGATCCTCTAACAAGGTCGCACTTAACAGTGTGTTTGTAACCTTTAACGGGGTTGGATCTTCACCGAGATCACTTTAGAAGAGTGAAAATTTTGGGTTACCGGTCCCAAGTGGTTTTTCCCTTAATTAGGTTTCCACGTTAAAAATCCATGTGTCAAATATGTATATGACTCATTGATTTGATGTTTTGCTTTACACATTACTAAAACAGGATCGGTCGGTAAACACTAAGTTTATTTACTATTATTCGGTAAAGGCAAGAAAAAGATATACAATATATTCACCGAGCGATATATATTTGATAAGATTACTTAAATTCATACATATTGTAGGACTAATGATAACTAAAGGTATAATATTTGAGATATAAGTTTTTGTTGGATTATTGGATTAATTTTTAGGCCACTGATTCACCCCCCCACCCCGCCCCCTCTCAGTTATTCTAACAATATCATGACCCATTTGGCTAGGCTTCCTATAAGAGATGATTTTCTAAGAAGATATTTTGGTGGATATATTTTAGCAATGAGCCTTATTTTATGTGCTAGCATATAATTCCATATATTTTGAGAAACAAAGATAAATTCTAGGCACACTCTTTCTGTAATGCCCAAAATTTATATACAAAAACGCAACATTTTTTTTTTTTTTATAATAAATATAACATACCATTTTAACCCAATCAGAAATTCATGGTTCTACTAATTATAATAACTATCAATAACACAAGATGGAAATGGAGCAACTTTAAGCAATAGCATTTCATAGCATTCAAATGA